>LBNU01003241.1:131120-145201 GCA_014162995.1 Artemisia annua
CTTTGCAATTGGAAGTGAATCACCATGTTTTTTTACGTGTAGCACTCAATGAGATTCCAAAGTTATATAGTGCAGATCATTTCTTTGACGATACTGTTGTTCGTACTGTTGTATATGATTGTGAAGAGGAATATGAAATTGAAGAAGAAAGTCGATCAAAAATGGAAAACGTTACATACAATAAACCTTTTGATTACTCTAAAATGCCTCCAATAACTGATATTTTTACACCGCAAGAAGAGAAATCTGAACAACCATGGTACATTATCAAACCTCAAGAAGTTACTTCTTATGTAGCTCCTGCTAAACCAGTGGTGCAAATAAACGGTCCTTTACCAAACGATAACAAACTTCAACCTCTTCCTACACGTTGTCGTGTACTTTAGTATTTCGACACGTTCAAGGAAAACATTGAACAATTAGATGAAGCCATCGAACGCAACTCTCAAATAACGGTTTTCACTATCACTACTCCTAATGAGGGAGAAAAACGAGAAGTGTTTCAAAAACAATTTTTATCTATTTCTCGACATTTGCGTCATTGTGCTAACCACTGGGAACAGGAACTTCAAAAAGAAGTCTTATCTATGATGAATGTGTTTCAAGAAACTGAACAAGCAATTTTAAATCAAAAACGTCGAAATCAATTTTTACAAAAAGAAGCTGATCGACTCTTGGAACATGTTCTTAGTGCTGATATAATTTCTGTGATTATGAAGTCTCTTTATGAATCTGGTACTTCTATGCTTGTTGATGATCACTGTGATGATGTTGAGTTGTTATCTAAACAAATTGAGACATTAAAAGATGAAAACGTTAATCTCCGAAAACACAATGATGATGTGCAAAACAAACTTTCTAATGAGATTTTACAACTCAACAAAAAGCTTGAATGGTGTCAAAACCAAAGTCTGGATTTTGAATTAGAATTGCAAAGTCTTAAAACTTCCACATCCTTTCAAAAAGAAAATGAGGAATTAAAAAGTAAAATTTCAAAATATGAAAAGGAAATTGCAGAATTGCAAGAAGTTACAGACTATTGGCAAAAGAGTCGAGATAATTATCTCTATTCAAACAGAAAGCTAGACAGTGAAATTCAAGATAAAATGCACATTATCATTGAGTTGAAAGAGAAAATACGTGAACTTGAAAAAGGAAAATCTGTCAACACTAAAGTTATTGCACCGGGAATGTACTCAGTAGACATAACCAATGTAGAACAACACACTCATAAGTCTAATATGGATCCTTCCACTTCTACAGGAGTAGTTGCCACTCAGAGCGTTAGCAGACCCAAGAATAAAAGTATGAAAATGAAGAATAGGATCTTGCAACGTAGAAGAGAAACACTAGAAGCCTCTGAAGTAGAAGAACACCCTAGGACTTTGAATAATACTCATCTTGCACTAGATTTAGATTCTGATTTGGCAAATTGTAATCCTAATCGTTGAGTAATGAATGATGAACCTTTAAATGCTTTGAATGTTGATGCTTCATGTGTGTTTTGTCATAAGAGTATGTTATATGGTGATCATTCTAAATGTGTTGTGAATTCTCTTTTGTCTCGTTTTAAGAAACGTACATCAGGCAGGAAATCTAGGCCCACTAATCTTTCAAAATCTGTGCTAGGACTTATGCCTTGTGTAGTTTCTAAGAATGATGTAGTCCACCCACTAGTTGCGAACAATTAAACTTTACATGGAATACACACATTTCATGATTGAGCCAATGGAATCACTTGAGTCATACTATCACCGCTTCACGAACATCATTAATGACCTCGACAGACACAACATCATCTTACCAAAGATTGCTGTCAACACGAAGTTCTTAGGATGTCTTGGTCCTGATTGGCAGAAGTATGTGACATTTGTTCGACAAGCAAGAAAACTTCATGAAACACCATATGGTTTGTTGTATGACTATCTGAAACATCATCAACATGAATTTGACAATGATCGCGCTCTCAGAGGAAACTACTCACAGCCCCCACCTACAAACTCTTTAGCGCTTGTTGCTCAATCACATGTTCCGGCTCCACCATTACAAAACAACGCTTATCATCTAGAACAGGCTTATCTCAACAACCCATCTCCGTATTCATCTTATGATTCCACAACGCACCCTCCTGCAAATCAATTTGCCTCATATGACAACAATGACACCTTGTCTACACCACTTACTGCTGATGATGACGATGATGATGAGGACTTCAACAGTCTCAACCAAGGAATTGCACTCATTGCTCGGGCTTTCAGCAAATTCTCAAACAAGTTCAATAATCGTCTTCGTTCATCTTCAAATATAAGGAATCAAGCTGTCATTCACGATGGTCATTTGAAATTTAGAATCGTAACAGTGGTAGATTTGGATCGGGTGGTAATATGGGTAACTCCAATTCTGGANGACGATGATGATGAGGACTTCAACAGTCTCAACCAAGGAATTGCACTCATTGCTCGGGCTTTCAGCAAATTCTCAAACAAGTTCAATAATCGTCTTCGTTCATCTTCAAATATAAGGAATCAAGCTGTCATTCACGATGGTCATTTGAAATTTAGAATCGTAACAGTGGTAGATTTGGATCGGGTGGTAATATGGGTAACTCCAATTCTGGACAATGGTTTAACAACAATGGATGATTCAGGAACAATGGTGGTGTCCCTCAGAGAAAGGCAGAGATTGTTGACACAAGGAATACTGAATCGGGGAATACAGTCATCAAATGCTATAACTGCAATGGAATAGGTCACTTGGCAACTGCATGTCCATCACCAAGAACTCAAGGAAGTAAGTATCACAAACAGGCATTACTTCTTGCTCTCAAAAATGAAGCCCGCAGCAACACGAATGCAAATGACAACAGCTTCATGGCTAATGCACATTCCGATGATGACATGGAAGATTCGGAAGCTGCTGTTATGCTGATGGCCAACATGCATGAACTCCACATAAGTGACTCAGGCCCAGTTTATGACACCGATGGTCTTTCTCAGGTAACTGATCTTAACTCATGCCTCATACATGAAATTACCTCCCCATCTGCATCTGCATCTTACAAGGAACAAGAAGTTCAAAATGATTCATTGTTATCTACACACACGAATACTCAAATGGACACAAAAGTTATATTTGATGATTTTCAAATTAACCCGGTTGTCACATTTGATGATTCGGATAATGAAACTGTCACTGATAACAATGCTCACGTTGAACATTTTGATCCTTCGTCTGGCCCAGATTCAGAAATTCAGTCCCTACTTATGACTAGTCAATCTCAAAACATTAAATGTCAAGAGCTTAATGCTAGATTGAAAGAGAGAAATGCATTATTAACTAGGGATATTGAGTGCTATAAATTTCAACTGTCAAACGCGGAAAAACTGATTCAACGAGAAAAAGTCTTCGAAGCTGCTTTTCTAAAATTTTCTCTTCACGAAAAAGAGTTAGAACACCAAATTGCTAAAATTATGGAGTCTAAAAATAACTTAGCTTCTGAACTGGAAAAACAAGCATTTGAACACAAAAAACAAATTGCACAACTTGATGCAATCATTTTAGAAACCAAAACGGAGTTGTCAAATTGTCAAGCTGAGTTCACGGAACATAAACGCAAAACCAGAAACAAAGCTAAGTCATACGTCGATGAGATTGTTGAATTGGAACATAAGCTTAAAGAATTTCAAAATGTTGTATATAAAACTGGTAATTCAGTGACTACTATTCAAAAGTTTTCAGTAAATCGAACAAACAATGGTCCCGGCTTTGCAATTGGAAGTGAATCACCATGTTTTTTACGTGTAGCACTCAATGAGGTTCCAAAGTTATATAGTGCAGATCATTTCTTTGACGATACTGTTGTTCGTACTGTTGTATATGATTGTGAAGAGGAATATGAAATTGAAGAAGAGAGTCGATCAAAAATGGAAAACGTTACATACAATAAACCTTTTGATTACTCTAAAATGCCTCCAATAACTGATATTTTTACACCGCAAAAAGAGAAATCTGAACAACCATGGTACATTATCAAAGCTCAAGAAGATACTTCTTATGTAGCTCCTGCTAAACCAGTGGTGCAAATAAACAGTCCTTTACCAAACGATAACAAACTTCAACCTCTTCCTACACGTTGTCGTGTACTTCAGTATTTCGACACGTTCAAGGAAAACATTGAACAATTAGATGAAGCCATTGAACGCAACTCTCAAATAACGGTTTTCACTATTACTACTCCTCATGAGAGAGAAAAACGAGAAGTATTTCAAAAACAGTTTTTACCTATTGCTCGATATTTGCGTCATTGTGCTAACCACTGGGAACAGGAACTTCAAAAAGAAGTCTAATCTATGATGAATGTGTTTCAAGAAACTGAACAAGCGATTTTAAATCAAAAACGTCAAAATCAATTTTTACAAAAAGAAGCTGATCGACTCTTGGAACATGTTCTTAGTGCTGATATAATTTTTGTGATTATGAATTCTCTTTATGAATCTGGTACTTCTATGCTTGTTGATGATCACTGTGATGATGTTGAGTTGTTATCTAAACAAATTGAGACATTAAAAGATGAAAATGTTAATCTCCGAAAACACAATGATGATGTGCATAACAAACTTTCTAATGAGATTTTACAACTCAACAAAAAGCTTGAATGATGTCAAAACCAAAGTCTGGATTTTGAATTAGAATTTCAAAGTCTTAAAACTTCCACATCCTTTCAAAAAGAAAATGAGGAATTAAAAAGTCAAATTTCAAAATATGAAAAGGAAATTGCAGAATTGCAAGAAGTTACAGACTATTGGCAAAAGAGTCGAGATAATTATCACTATTCAAACACAAAGCTAGACAGTGAAATTCAAGATAAAATGCACATTATCATTGAGTTGAAAGAGAAAATACGTGAACTTGAAAAAGGAAAATCTGTCAACACTAAAGTTATTACACCAGGAATGTACTCAGTAGACATAACCAATGTAGCACAACACACTCATAAGTCTAATATGGATCCTTCCACTTCTACAGGAATAGTTGCCACTAATAGCGTTAGCAGATCCAAGCATAAACGTATGAAAAAGAAGAATAGGATCTTGCAACATAGAAGAGAAACACTAGAAGCCTCTGAAGTAGAAGAACACCCTAGGACTTTGAATAATACTCATCTTGCACTAGATTTAGATTCTGATTTGGCAAATTGTAATCCTAATCGTTGTGTAACGAATGATGAACCTTTAAATGCTTTGAATGTTGATGCTTCATGTGTGTTTTGTCGTAAAAGTATATTATCCGGTGATCATTCTAAATGTGTTGCGAATTCTCTTTTATCTCGTTTTAAGAAACGTAAATCAGGCAGGAAATCTAGGCCCACTAATCTTTCAAAATCTGTGCTAGGACTTATGCCTTGTGTAGTTTCTAAGAATGATGTAGTCCACCCACTAGTTGCGAACAATAACCCAAGGAACATGCCATCACTTAGCGAATTCACTAAGAAAAAGGCTAAATCTAGTTGGAACTGGCAACGTTGGTTACAAAGAACACATAACTTTAAATGGATTCCTAAAATTTTTAATATGTGTGCTTCTAACCCAACGGAACCCACAACTTCTTCGGGTTCCACCCTTACCATTGTACCATCATCGTCTCTTTCATGTGATGCAGGTGGTGCAAATTGTTCTCTGGATTGTTGATAGCGGATGCTCCCAACACATGATAGGCAATCTCAAACTGTTAAGAAACTTTGTCTAAAAGTTCATTGGTACTGTCAGATTCGGGAATGATCATTTCGCTGCAATTATGGGATATGGGGACTATGTCAGTGGGAATATCGAAATTAGTCATGTTTATTATGTTGAAGGCCTCGGTCACAATCTATTTTCAGTCGGTCAATTTTGTGATGGTGATCTGGAAGTTGCATTCAGGGAGAAAACATGCTTTTTTCGTGATCTACAAGGAAATGATCTCATGTCCGGCACACGTGGAAACAGTCTTTATACAATTTCAATATCCGACATGACCGCTTCCTCTCCCATTTGTCTACTTTCAAAGGCTGAATCGACAAAATCCTGGTTATGGCACCAACGCATGTCACATCTCAACTTCAGAACTATGATTGATCTTGCTCGCCATAAACTAGTTGACGGTCTTCCAAGGTTTAGATATACAAAAGATCACTTATGTCCCGCTTGTGAACAAGGAAAGAGCAAACGTGCACATCTAAGTTCTAAACCAGAACCAAGTACCGATCACGTTCTTCAACTTCTTCATATGGATTTATGTGGCCCAATGCGAGTACAAATGATTAATGGGAAACGATACATTCTTGTGATAGTCGATGACTTCTCCAAATGGACTTGGGTGTACTTTCTTTGAAGCAAAGATTCAAGCTGTCCATTTCTGATGATAATCCACCTGTCTCACAAAAATTCAGGTTCAACTTCTCAATCACAGTCAGGGATTGTGAAGAACAGAAATGGAACTGAAGTTCAAGATATCGAAACTCTTCGTGGCGATACTGAGGAAAGTTGGGAAGTTTGGAACACAACGACATCAATTGCACGGACTCCCGGAACCAAAATGGAGTGGTTCGAAAGACGCAACAGGACGTTAGTGGAAGCCGCACGAACGATGCTCATTAATGCTCAATTACCAGATTATCTTTGGGCAGAAGCCGTCTCTACCGCATGTTACACCCAAAATCGTTGTATGATCAATAAACGTCACAAAGTCACATCGTATGAAACTGTTCACAAACGAAAGCCTAACATACAACACTTTCATGTATTTGGTTCTCTATGCTATCCGAATAATGATCGTGATGATCTTGGAAAACTTAAAGCAAAGGCTGACATCGGTATCTTCATTGGATATTGTGAAAACTCAAAAGGATTTCGAATCTATAACCGTCGTACTAGAGAGATTCAGGAGACCCGCAACCAACCATCTAAACTTTCCAGATTCTTCAGCTGAACCGTTGTTACTAACTTGTTGAGAATTGGAAACATTGTTTTCTCCTTTGTTCGATGATTCATTTGAGACACGTGCACCAGATGTATCCACTAGTTCCGCTGATCAACCTATTAATATCCAAGAACCTGATACAACGGTTACTACAACAACAATAGTAACACCCGATGCACCCCCGACTGAATCGCCAACAATAGAAGAACAAACCGCTTCCAACACCGACAACCCAACTGAAGATCTGAACCAACAACAAGTACCTGAACCTGCAAATTATGATCCGAATGCATTCTTTAATCCGTTTGCTCTGACTCCGAACCTTTCAGATATTGCTGAGTCGTCAACACGCAATTTGGAACCAACTAATATGCAGGAGTTTCATAACCCTCACCCTTCAACACATCATTGGACTCGTGACCATCCAATTGTCAACATTATTGGTCATCCAAAAGCTCCAGTTATGACTAGACAAAAACTTCACTCCGATGCCAAACATTGCATTTATGCTCTAACAGTTAGTCATGAAGAACCTAAAAATATTAAAGAAGCTCTCACTTACAACAACTGGATTGAATCAATGCAAGAGGAATTCAACCAATTCAAACGTCTTGAAGTTTGGGAATTAGTTTAACGACCGGATGAATTTTATGTCATTGGGCTAAAATGGATTTGGAAAAACAAATTGGACGCAGAAGGCAATTTTATTCATAACAAATCACGTTTGGTAGCTAAAGGATATACTCAAGAGGAAGGAATTGACTTTGAGGAATCTTTTGCACCAGTGGCTAGACTCGAAGCTGTACGAATATTTTTAGCATACGCTGCTCACAAAAACATGGTCGTTTATCAAATGGATGTGAAAACTGCATTTCTGAACGGTCAACTACGTGAGGAGGTATACGTTAGTCAGCCAGAGGGATTTGTCGACCCATAGCACCCAAATCATGTCTACCGACTTAAGAAGGCTCTCTATGGTCTCAAACAAGCCCCCAGGGCGTGGTATGATAAACTTACTGCTTTCTTGCTTGCTAATTCTTTTACTAAAGGTTTACTAGATCCAACTTTGTTCATTCAAAAACACGGGGAAGATGTTTTAATTGTGCAAATATATGTTGATGACATTATTTTTGGCTCAACAAACAAAAAGTACTCAAACGCTTTTGCCAGATTAATGAAACAAAATTTTGAAATGTCAATGATGGGTGAACTTACGTTCTTTTTGGGACTACAAGTTCATCAGTCTCCACGAGGAATTTTCCTAAATCAGTCCAAATATGCTCTTGAGATAATTAAGAAACATGGAATGACCAGTTGTGATACTTACAATACTCCTATGGCTAACAAAACAAAGCTAGATGCGGATCCAAATGGGAAACCAGTTGACCCTACAAAGTACCGAAGTATTATTGGGTAACTGATGTATCTCACCGCTAGTAGACCGGATATTGTATTTACTGTATTTATGTGCTCTCGCTATCAGTCCAGTCCTACTGAACGTCACCTCAATGAGGCTTAGAGAATCCTTCGATACGTCAAGGGAACCATTAACTTGGGGATCTGGTATCCGAAGGATTCCGGTTTTGAACTAATAGCTTTTTCAGACGCTGATCATGCAGGGTGTATGGATACACGCAAAAGTACTTCAGGTGGTTTACAGTTTCTAGGAGATAAACTCGTGTCTTGGCAGTCAAAGAAGCAGGATTGCACCTCACTTTCATCTATAGAAGCCGAATACGTTGCCATGTCTGCCTGTTGTGCACAAGTCATTTGGATGCGTACACAACTAATGGACTACGGTTACTTATTCAACAAGATTCCAATGTATTGTGATTCGAAAAGTGCGATAGCAATCTCATGCAACACAGTTCTGCATTCAAAGTCTAAACACATTAATCTCCGTTAATACTTCATCAAGGAGCATGTTGAAAAGGGTACAATTGAGTTATATTTTGTGGGTACTGAATACCAACTGGCAGATTTGTTCACAAAACCTTTAGCTCCATTAAGGTTTACTGAACTTGTCCACCGGATTGGTATGCGGTGTTTGACTCCAGATGATCTAAAATCTTTTCTTGAAAAGAATTAACTGAGTCAAATACCAAAATTATTTTGTAAATATTTATCAAAAACAAAAATACAAAATCAAAAAATCTTCAAAAATACCAAAAAGATGTTACATTTTATTTACCATTATTTTCTTTTATTTTCTTTTGCTTTTCATATGCATGTACACAATCTTCGTCAACACTTTGGTTTATCAAAAATTTCAACATTTTCATACCAAGTGTTGAGGGGGAGAAAATGTTCTTCAAAATTTAAAAAGCTTGTGCAAACATGTGTACTTGCATATTTCTAGTAGCTATGATGTTTTCTAACATTGGTGGAACGTCAAAGGTTATCTCTCGTTTCATTTCTTTTCCCTTTTACTTCTTTGTTAGCCTAGTATGTCTTTACCATTAACTGTCTTTACATTTAACCGTTAAATAATTTTGTTAGGACTTGTTATATGATTTAGTATGTAGTCTAGGGACTAAATTTGCCAAAGTGTTAAAAACATTCAAAAGCTTTAACAAAACAAAACCCCCGTCTTTTACTTTTCACAAAAACAAAAATAAAAAACAAACACACTCCTTAGAACATCTCACGGCTCAAATTCAATCTACAAATCCGTGTTCATAATCTTCAAACCGTATGTGAATTCTTGATCTTTAGCTCATTTTAACAAATGGTTTTTAACAAATTACATTTTTAATGGCCAGATCTCTCGATATAATGATTATTAGAACTAGGGTTTCCGAAAATAATGATTCTTGCGTGTTAAGTTGTTTTAAATTATGTAACCATAGGGCTTTTAGTGTTAAACGTATTATAATCATATCCCTTGCACCTAATCATAACAGTTTTCATGATTGGATTGTTTTCGAAAATTAGGTGCGTAGAAATTAGGGCTTAGAGAATGAGTGTTGTTTATGTGAATGTTATTGGTGGGATATGCTTGTTTTAGTTATAGAAACATGTTTGTGATTTTTAATTGCTTCAATTCATCAGATTGCATGTTCTAGATAATTAGGGTTCTACGTTGGAATTGGGGCTTTACATTTCTGTGTTCTTGAGTCTAATTAAACAGACCAAAAGTGTTTCTATAAGTGTTAATTGTTGTTATTCATTAAATATTAACACATGATTACTCGTTAAAAATTTCTAGATAATTTAGGGTCTTGAAAACTTTCGAATCTTTTGTATTCATAGATGATGTGTTTCTAACTGTCTTTATACACTTTATTCATCAGGTTACGTCCAAGGATTCAACAAAATCTTCTAAACGTACGTCTACAAAGGAATTCAAAAATTCTTGTATAAGAATTTTTTGAGAAAAAAATTTTGAAATCTTTTTCAAAGATTTTTTCGAGATCTTTTGAAATGTTTTCGAAATCTTTTCATAACAGTAGTTATCGAGAAAATTGAGAAAACTTTCGAAATCTCTCAATAAAATTTTTCAAAAAATATTTTTCGAAATCCTTGAGTTATCGAGAACTTTTCTTAACAAAAGTTATCGAGAACTTTTCTTGTCAAAAGTTATCGAGAACTTTTCTTAACAAAAGTTATCGAGATCTTTTTTAACAGAACTTTCGAGATCTTTTACATACCATGTTTTCGAGAAAACTTTGCTGCAAAGTTTTCGAAAACTTTGCTGCAAAGTTTTCGAAAACTTTAGTCCATTGAAGTTATAGAGATCTTTCTTATGGAAAGTTATCGAGATCTTTCTTGCACCAAAATTTTCGAGATCTTCATTAGTAATAGTTTTAGAAAACATTGTTTGTATTATCTTCGAGATCATGTGTAACATATTTTTTGAGTATTCAAATGATTGTAACTTTTCAAAAACTTGTATATTGGATGAATCCTCATGAATATGTGTATTGTAATAATGTTCATTAACTTGTGATTGTAGTGTGTTATTATACATGTTGCCAAAAGACGTATGTGCTTTAAATGATAATTCATCTAAGTTACATGTTAAATAATAATACCGTCATTAATCACATATTAATTAACTGTACCATGAATGCAACATATATGTCTTTGAATATCAAACGTGAACTCGGACTAATGACTAATATATCTGGATGTTTGATTTCATGACATGACACTTTCAGAACACAATGGCTCAACACGATGAATCTGTTCCACAACAAAAGAATCTACCACTACTTGCACTTGGTGAATTTCTACCAGCAGACTACAATGTCTCAATTGACCAAAACAATCTTCGCATTGACTTCAACAAACTCAGTATCCCAGAAGACACATGCAAGATTGTCAAAGACATACTACTGGCTCATCCCTACAAGCCCATACTTACTAAGTCTACCTCAGTACCAACTTTCTACATTCATCAGTTCTGGTACACTGCTAAGGAGAATTTGGACGACGAATCATTCACTGTAGAGCTGGATCGACAAAGATACACTGTAGATCTTGATGTACTTCGTACAGTTCTTATGTTACCGACTCCCACTGAATTTCATCCGATGTTGACCGAACTGGAAATCCTTGACTATTTCATTGATCTAGGATATGACATTCCTGATAATGAATCACTCACGAAACTCTCAAAGTTCAACGTTAAATATCTGCCTCAACCATGGAGAACTTTCTACATGTTGATTGTCAGATCCATTGCTGAAAGAAAGAGTTGTCATGAGCATCCAAGATTAGAACACATGCAAGTATTCTGGGGAATGATGACAATGAAACCTATTGACTTTGCTGCACCAATAATGAGCGACATGATCCATCACATTCAGACTGACCGTGACAGGACCGTGATTCCGTTCATTAGATTCACAAAATTGTTCATTGAATACTTCTGTGAGAAGACCCCTGACTACATCAAGAGGATGCACGACAGGACTGAACCAAAGGACATATTCAACAAAGATCCCAGGATTTCCTTCGTCAAGTCCATCAGATTCGTTCCAAGGACAAAAGGAATGAGAATCCCTGATCATTTCTTGGATGATGAAATCAGAAAGACTCAGAACTACAAAATTTATGACAAAGCATTCAAAGCTGGGAGAGTTGGTTACACGGAGAGAGAAGAAGAACCAGCTTCTATTGTTCAAACCCGAAGCAGGAGGGGTGGCAAGTCTGGAAGCACTAGCAATACCACTACTACACAACAACCAAAGACTGCCCAAAAGCCACCCACCAGACCTAGAAGGAAAGCTGCTCCAATGCAGATTCCACAAGATGAACCATCAGCTTCATCATCTGAAACGGAAACCGACTCTGAGTTCGGCTCTGAATCATATGACGAAGAAGATTATGTAAGAAGGTCAAAGGCTCAGGATGACAAAAAAGATGAAGAAGAGGAGTTTCCAGGGCTTGAACTGACAAAACAATTAAACAAGGAAACTGCTGAGCAAGAACAAAGAAAAGGTACGGGTATTACCATTAATGAACCGAGTGATGCCATTCATTATGAAGAAGCAGAAGATGAACCAACTGCAGAGCCACTGGTTGAGAAACGTAAACTCAAGAGTATCATTGTCGACACCAGGGCTGAAAAGAAGCAGGAAGAGAAAGATTTCAGGGCAGCTGTACTACTCAATCTCCAACATCCACAACCTCATCAAACACCAACTAATCTTCAAGGACATGAGGCTGGCTCTAGTAGCACTGTAGTACCTCTGACCGAAACCGAAAAACGTGACCCTGAAGGGAACATCATCATGGAAGAAGCTACAGAGGAAGATAATGAGCAAGAGCAGACAGAGTACATCACACTTGAATTCGTTGCTAAAGTTCAGAGAGATGAGGAAATCAAGAGGAAAGCTAAAGAAGAGATGGATAGATTGCTTCGTGGACTCGATCAAGACGAAGAACTCATTGACACTGATCAATATATCAACAGTCCTCCGCACTCATCTTCAAAGAATCCCCCGACTCCGTCAGGCTCACCTCCAAGGGATCCCTCACCTCCTCCATCAGAACCAGAGCATGAATCATCTTCATCATCATCATCACATCACTCTTCACCACCACCAACAAAGAAAACATCCAAAAGCAAATCAATCAAGAAACGGAAGGGAGGCAAGCATCATTGACAGCATCAAAGGGATCAAGAAAGCTTTTGATTTGGCAAGGAAGAAAAGGAAGGAGACACAACATCAAACTGGAGACCTTAATGACCAAGTCCAACTGCTCTCACAACAGGTCAAAACTTTGACTTCACAAGTCAAAGATCTCCAGGAAGCAAAGGCACTGGTCGACAAGCTTATGTTTGCTGACATGGATGGGATGATCAAAGGATACACCAATGAATATCTTCATGATAATCTTGCTGCAATTGCTACAGCAGCTGTGTCTGAACTTATCAAGCCGATTCGAACAAAGCTGAACTCCAGGATCAAGTACAGCATCGAGCGTATGCTTGAGTCTACTCCTTTCTACCTTCGCACCGACAGGGCTTGATGAGACGAAAAGTGTTACGCTTTTAAGGGGTCATTTAAGCCCTAATTCGTATAAATGTGATCAAATATTGCCCTAAATCGTTCCTTTTGTCATTTTTGGTACTTTTGACAGGAATTCTGGAAAACATGCATATTTGGACGTTTTTAGAGCATAAAAGTGAAAAAAACGACAAAGTCTCAAAAGAAGCTGGAATTACTACCTGACGGCGTCAGAGTCACAAGGTGACGCCGTCAGCAAGCCTTGACAAAAGAGTGGAAACCAATTATCAAATGACGGGCCAGAAAGATTTGGGAATTTTACACCTAACGCCGTCAGGTGTTAATAGGTGTAGGCCGTCAGGTTATGTTTTAAAGAGTGACGGCCCATAAGACAACAAAGGGTGACGGCGTCAGAAGTGGATCTAGGCCATCCGAGAAACCATATGGCGGCGGGCTGACGGCGTCAGACCCTATAACCTGACGCCGTCAGAGTGTAAAAGTCTATATATAGTTTTCTATTTTTCATTCATTAGTGTGGAACTGTGTGGAGAACTTTTGGCACCAAACCCTAGACGAATTTTATGTACTTTTTAGGGTTTCCAACCCTTGGAACCCTCATGCTTAATTAAAGATAAGTCTTCACTTCAATTCAATCAATATGTCTAT
>LBNU01003244.1:0-21294 GCA_014162995.1 Artemisia annua
TACCTTTTTTTTTTCCCGTATTTAACAACAAAACACCGATGGAATTAACCACATTCTGGGGACTTGTGGGTCAAAACCCCAGGTTCTATATATTTTGGGGTCCAGGTATACATTTCTTAAAAACCAAAATATTTTTTCCGAAGTTAAGAAAGGAAGACGGTCCTCCGAGGCTACTGTTTTTTCCAAAACGGGGAAAGCTTCAAAACCCCAGATAAACTTGGGTTTTTCCCATTTTGTCGTCTAGTAAAATTTTGGAGCTTCTGGATGTTTGCAGGGTATAAACACTAAAATCACGGGGGCCGGCATTCAAATTGGATGGTTAAACTCCAGTGGCATTTTGGCAACGGCCAGGACATATCTTTCAACTTTGGCATTCATGTGAGGGACCCTCATCCAACTTAAGATTTATTTGTTGAAACTTTTTCCCTTTGGGGCCTTTTCCTTCTTGTTTAACGGTTAAACCAAATTTTTTATCATGAAAAAACCAATAAACAGACCATGGATTGTATGATTTTGGAGACTAGGAAAGGGCATTCGAAACTTCTCCTTTTTTTCCTAAAACCTTTTGTCTTCCTTTTTGGATTATTTAACCATAATCCCCCCCTTGTTGGGCAAAACAATATCGATGAACTGTCCGGAATGCAACATACGGCCTTGGTAAACATATTTAACTTTTCCGTTGTCTCTGATCTTATTCTCAGGAGCAAAGTCGTTGGTTGCGGATTCTATATCTTTAAAGCTGAAGTGAGAAATGTATTTTAGGGAAGACATTGTCTTTTTGCTGGAATCGGATTCAACGCCTGTGGAGGTGAAGTGACTCGCTGATCCCTATATGTACCAAGGAAGACACCATTATGAAGTATGCAGATTTTCACGGTGGAACAATTCAGTAATGTTAATCATTGATTTTTAACATTTATTAAAGAACTAGAAAATTCGGTGAGAAGCCACGTAAGTATAAGAGGGGATCTTGTGTATCATTCTAAAGAACAGTTAGATTTTGCAAAAATTGTTTGCAAATGTGAGTTTTGGTCAACATGGAAAATATTTTGCATGTATATAATAGTTTATGGGAGTGATATGCGAATGGAGTTTATTTATTTGTACACAAATATTAAATGGAAGCCTCGTCTAGTAGTAACCAGTTTTTGTTTTGTTTTCTTTTAAACATCAAAATAGCCGATATACTTTTGAGAAGTACCAAACAACAATGACAACCACCATTTCGGGTCACTTTTATTTTAAGCAATCCATCAGCAACATAAATAAGAATAAAATTATGTTAAAAATTTAACTTTGAGCTTCTTCGTTGAGTCCACCCTGTGAGTTCTTATTATTCAGAGTCAATAACAAAACTTTGAAGCTGAAAATTGCATTATAAAGTATCATCACCTAACAGTTTATAGTTTATTTCAAATTCTTTTTCTGTGTACAAATAATTCTGCCTCTTTTTTATAGATTTGAGTGGCTTACAATAAGAGCTAAAAATAATTAATTACCTTCTCATGACTGGATGATGTCCCTCCAACTTCATCCACAACTGACGAGTGTTCCTTTAACATCAATAGCCACAAATACATCAATAAGTAAATAAACGTCGCTCGTATTATAGAGTAGTTATTGTGATAGAAAGATAAAGAGAAAAAACATCTTACAACATTTTCACATTCCAATTGAAGTTCCAACGCTTTCTCCAATCTTGTGACAATCTGATCCATATTTGGGCGTTGGGATAGTTCTTCATTCAAGCAGTCATACGCTGTTTCAGCAAAAATGTTCAATGATCGCGGATCCATTTGTTTCTGCAGATCCGGATCAATGATACCATCAAGTATTTTCTCTCTATAGTGAAAAATTGCCACTGGAGCCAAATACTTATTATCTTGATCGTCACTTACTGATTTCCTACCACACAATAGTTCAAACAATACTATCCCAAAGGAGTAGATATCTGACTTGTGGTTCACAATGTTGGTCTCAAAACATGTTCGGTCTGTATACCCCTTCGTAGACCCAACTAAATCAGTATGAAAAGAATGGTGCCTTTCATATGCTTTAATCTTCAGGGAGTGCTGAAATTGAGATAACTTGGGTTCCCAGTCATCATTTAATAGAATGGTGTAACTGCTGATGTTCCGATGTACAACACTAAAATCACGTGGCTCATCGTAATGAATGTATCTCAATGCATGCGCAAGACCGATACCTATCTCCAATCTTTTCACCCATGTCAACAACAGCGGGTCACTTAGATAGCCGTCGAGACGTCCCCTAGAATCGTGCTTGTAAATGATGGTCTCTGCTCCAACTTCATTACAAAACCCAAGAATAGAAGCAAGATTCTTATGCTGGAGACTAGATAGCATCGAAATCTCTGTCCAAAACTGTTTTTCTTTTTCATCCCATTCTTTGTTAATTAACCTCCGAGCAGTGATATCTATCAAATCACCGGACCAAGAGAGCTGTCCCTTGTATCTCTTTCCAAATCCACCTGTGCCTGTGACATTTTCTTCAGCAAAGTAGTTGGTGGCGGATTCTATAACTTCAAGGGGGATTCTTAGGTGAGCAAGGTAGTTGGGGGGAGAGTGAATCTATTACAAAAACAAGCAGAGTTTAATTGGGTTACAAAAGGATGTGATCGAGATGACAAATTAACAGCAAATGATGCATCATCAGTTAATCTATATATGTATAATTGGGGAACTCCACCCGTCCTTTTTTTAATCATTATATTTAATCCTAAGTGGTTTTATTTCTTTTCTATTTATTGTCACTGCAGATTGTATTGTTGTGTCAACGTCATATCATTATATCTATATACTATCCGTTGGGATCTTTGTGGCACAACTACAGTGCAAAAATATTTTTTTATTCCCAGCTACAGTACAATAACATTTTTTTATTCCTCCCCCTCCTTTATCCTTCTCTCGAACCTTCGTTTTCAGATCACAAACCACACACAGACACACAGATCGATCCAACCAGTTATCCATCACGCTTGACAGATCCACAAACAAAATTAATCAGCAACCAAGATTGATCAGATCCACACATATCCGGTTGCATCATTAATCAACAACTCGCCCAAACATAAACAAGGTAAAGTTAGTTTTTTTATTAAATTTTCGGGCTTTTGTTATATTCGTTAGAAATTCATCAATTGATTCATGTTCTTGATTGATAAAGACTCTAAAGGTTTGATTTTTATTGTTTTGTGAATTGGGTTTTTGTTAATTTGATGTTTTGATTAATGCAGTGTCATATTTGATTTTTAGTGTTTGTAATGATAAAAGATTAATTCATTTTCGATATTAGCATTCAGTTTATGTTGAAAGATTAGGAACATATAATAAAGCTAAGCGCTTTACTGTCATTCAAAAGAAATTCTATGGTTATGTTGTTGTTTTAGTCATTTAGTGCCGGAAATCGAAGCGTAACTAAGCATACGATATGTGCCTGGTAATCGCCTAATTGGAAGTGTAAAGTTATCGCATTTTGTTAAAAGACTAATTTTTAATAGTAGCATTCGGTTTATGTTGGAAGATTAGGAACAAATAATGATGACCTGATTTTTAGTGTTGGAAACTTGGAATTTAGTTTATTTCTGATTGTAATGTTAAAAATTTAGGAACATGTAATAAAAATGGTTGTTGTTGTGGTTTAAGTCATTTAGTAGCGAAATCCGAAGCTGAATTGAGTATACGATAAAGCTTAGTAATCGCTTAGTTGGAAGTGTAAAGTTGTTACATTTTGTTAGAAAAGACCCAGTTTTCATTGTCACAGGTATGGAGAAAGAGCGATTAAGGTCTAATAATCTAATGAATATTGTTTTAATATCTCATGTTCTTATGAAATCGGTCTGATGTTTTCGTTGCAGGTGTGGCCACATTTTTTGTTGTTCGTGAAGCTGTAAGAACAACATCGTGTCCGATGTTTTCATTTCAGGTGTGCCCACATTTCATTTCAGGTTTTTCCCGATCTTCGCGTGGTGCTTTATGTCATAATTTTTATAATTCGACGTTATTTTTATGTACCTTTTTTGTAGTTTTTTTTTTGTGGTGAAGCTGCATAACAAAATGCTGGTAGCATCACACAGCCATCACAGTGAACACGAGAAGCCGTTGAACGATGAATTGAACATTGATTTGAGGCAACAGAGGGCAAATACGCAGGTTAGCTTTCGTATTTGCTGCTTTGTTGACAGGTTTACGTCTACCAAGTTGGGTTATATTTGTGCTTTATGGCTGTCGAGTGTTTGTTGAATGTGTTTTTTGTAGTGATTTAGGCTATATTGATGACAAAAACTGTTATTGCATCAAACTTAATTGGTTTAATTTTTTGTTGGATGTTGTTCCATTTTATCCTCAGAAAGTACGCAGAAGCGTGATAGGCTTTTTAGGCGAGTAGAGGAAGGCCTTAAGGCCATAGCAGATGTTGAAGATTCAAAAGAGGTTTGTCCATTTTTTATCTCAAAAGACTAGAATAATTTTAGTTCGATTACCGAGTCCGGTATATTTTCTATGGTTTTATGTTATTTTGTGACATAACAAAGGTGACGAACTTTTTAATTAAATTTTGTAGATGGAACAGGAGATGGAAATTTTTGTGAGGCTGCTTCTAGGAAAAGATATGACGGATAGTGGAAAAGGAGGTTCATCCACTTTGGATTTATCGAATGCACTTACAAACCCTTCTGGTATTATTTTCGTATTAACTTTTATGCTATTTAGTGATTTGGGAGTTTTTTTGGGTCTTTTTGATTCATTTATCTTAAATTTTTTTGGCAAATTTAAAGCTTCTGTATTTCGAAAACATAATAACTTGCTTTAATTTCTGAAGATAAAAAGGGAAATTATATAAAGGAATCTTATACAAGTCTAATGCATGGGGTGTCATCTAGCGAAATATACTATGATCTGTACAAGTCCAAAAGTAACTGGATAATTGTAACATTATATTAATAAATGAGATTATTATGGGGATTTGAGAGCAACCTGGTTGATAAAAATGTTTATTTTGTAAATTTCCTTTTATATCGAGAAGTTACACATATACTAACGATATGGAACGAGTATGAGTCATTTTCGCTTGCATAACAATTATTGGTATTCTCTTATACGAAAAAACTAAATTTTGACTATTCCATTGCAGAACCAAGATGCCTCTTCCCCGACTGCTTGGAACTAATTTGGGCAGCAACAAAGATGTTGTCACCAAAGTCGTAAGTTGATGTCAGTGGATTTTTATGTATACTTATAAGCATATTGAGGATAACCATATAAGTAACGTTGTTTGTGCATTTTCAGGTTGATCAGCAGGAGATTGTTCATGTAAAAGGATTATTAGCCGATTACATTCTGTAGCGATGGTTCCGGAATGGAGTTTGCACACGGTACTTTTTTCAAAGTCCCTTTTTGTAAATGGTAATATTTTTTTTATAACGTCGTAAGTAATTTGTACACAATTCTTTAGAAGCGTCATTTTGTCAACAGTTACATTTTTCATTTTCAATGTCGCTGCTTTGAGCCATGTATCTTTGGATGGATCGATTTGTTTTTTTTTTTCCTTTTTAAAGAGGTGTCAAACAGGCCGTATAAAATATATACGTGCTAATGGAACTAATAAATGGGACATGCTTATGTGTTTAAATACAGAGTTGTACTGATATAACAACAGTTTATAGAAATATAAAGACTTGGAATTATTATTTAACCAAGTGAAGGATAATTCGGTTTGTATCTTACAATTACAATTACTTAATATTGATTCTCTTATTCAATGGCTTTGGTCATTTCATGGCTTTTATAAATACATGTTTTTTTCCTTTCATGATTGTTCTAGGCAGTTCGAGGAAGTAATCTGTTATGAAGATTTGTCTAAGTGTTTTACATGTTTTTTTTCCTTTCATGATTGTTCTAGGTGTTGGTAGATAGGTGTTCATTTATGGCATGTCGTAAATGATCTAGTGGTTGTTCAAGCGGTTGCTTGAGGTTAATGTGGTATTTCAGCCACATTCCATTGTACTTTAAACGTTTTTTTGGTTAATATATTTTGCCAGGGTGGAGATCCCTTTACCCAAAAAAAAAATACACACTGAATTTAACAGTTTATTCATAAAAAAAGACTACAATCGTTCATTCACAGTTACTTTTTTTCTTTGTCTACTTGCTATTGTTCTCATTCTTTTTTTTTTTAATCTTTTAGAATTAGAATAATGGCTGATGAAGAGCGTACTGATTGAAAGTATTCTCAGGGTGGTTGAAGCAACAGGGAACAAAGATACGGCCCGTGTTTTACAGATCATTGAGTCTCCATCTTAAAGATTTTGTTACATGTGGCTCGACCAAACACCAGCATCATAGAAAACAATCCAGGTACTTTGGCTTGGGAATGTTCGTAAAGAATCGAGAGCCAAGTTGAAGAAATAAATAATGTGGTGAACGTATCAAATAGATATCAAGTCTGAAAAGTGAATATGAAGACAACTAAAAGTGGATATGGAGGTGATGCAAGGATACTTATTGATGTTGCAGATGTCAGACGTGTATCGTTCATATTTACTTGAATGGTTCAACAGGTAAGTAGCTGAATAATATGCGGTGGTGGAGTAATTTGTAAACAAAACAGTCATATTTAAGATCAAAATATGATTATTTATATAATGGATGGAATAGAAAAATCAAGCAGGGTCTAAACACTATTGTTTGTAGTGGCTTTTTTTTTTCTCCTAATTATCGGATTATGCGTATTTTGTATCCCATAATCACTCTCAAAACGCATTGCCAAACACCCCTTTACTTAATTTGATATGTGTTATATGGTGTTGGTTGTTACAGGCCAAGGCTAAAGCTCTTGGCTAAAGTGCAATGGTACAAAAAATTGAAGAATGAGACACGGTGAGAACGCCTACGGACAAGAAGAGCAAAGGTCATTTACTGGACATTAATCAGATTTGATTTAGTTGTGTATGTTGCGGCAACTATTGGTTTACAACCATAGTTTCTATACAAAAGTGTACTCTGACGCAACGTTTCTATACAAACTTTGTTGCCAATCTGTTTTGGCTAACTTGCATATACAAACACCCCATGGCAACGCGCGTGTTTCCCACCTCGTATATTACATTTCTTATTCTACTCATCCACCGGTTAAAATAACTACTTTTTGAAAAAAAAAAATAATAATAAAAAAAAATAAACATAATTATGGTTTTTCTTACCTATTGCATAATGACAATTTTGTTCATTACCTAATTAACTACTACGTAATAACTTTCTGTAATAATAACTTAAAGTAAAGGTAATATGATAAATTCGATTAAACTTCTGTATCTACTTTTAATTAGCAATAGTTAATTTTAAAATATTTATACTTGCTTACTTTTTATCGCATACTTTTTTACAAGTATTGAACAGATATTTAGCAAATTTATTTTAATTAAATAACTTTTTGGGAAATATTTAGACTTTTTCATTTATTGTTTATGAGATGAAAAAATATATAATTGTGTGACAATTTGTTAAAGGGATGACTAAAATGATATATGACGAACAAAATTATGAACTAATACACGATATAAATGATTTTTTTGTTACCACAAAATTGTACTTACTTCAAATTTCAGCTATATTTCAGATAGATCATTTATAAAAGCCCCTATGCACCTATTATGCTTTAATTTTGGTTTAGCCACTTTCCATTTTTTATAAATGTTTTATCCTTAAGTTTGTTTGGACCATTAAAAAAATCACTATCTTCAATGTTCGTTTGATAAATCCCTTATCATTTTTGAGCAACGATTTTATCCTTAATATTGTTTAACCATTTATTTAACTACGTAATTTTCGATTACCGTTTAATGCAAACCTTCAGCCAACATTTGATAATGATATTGACAATGGTTTATCTAAAACATTAGATGACCTATTACTTTGACTACAAGACACGACCCATGATACAACACAATCAATGTATAAAACGGAGAAAAAAGCGAACACCCCCCCCACCCCTTCTCTGCTCTCCTAATCGTTCCCCCATAATATCCTGAATCTTATACCTTATAACACTGCTACTATTGTGGATTAATCCGAGTATTATTCCCCTTAGTCGTCTGGTTATTTGGTTGCTGGATTTGGGTGTTGTTAGGGTTTCGATTTTTCTTTTAGGGTTTTGGTTTTCGCTGCATCAAGTGCTTATCATTGAATCATGAGAGTCGGTTAGGCATTAAAGATGGGTTGTTAATCGCATCGACTGGTCTGCTTTATTGATGTGATAGGTTTTTTGGGTTTTTTTCCGATCGGTTATCTTCTTTAGGGTTTTTTGTCTGCTATTTTTTCTTTTTGTGCTATGCTTTTTGTTTCGATATGAATAAGGATAAACACACTCACACTGATTCGAATGTGGGTTCTTCTGGTGGGACGGAGCATGTGAATGGTGATGGGCTGCCTCAACAACCTCCTACTGTTATTGGAAGTGCTACTCAGGATGCTAATAGTAAGTCCTTTGCTAATAGTGGATCTAAAACAGCACCTACATTGTCTTATGCTTCTCTGTTTCAATCTAAGCATTCGTTTAAATCAGTTAACTTATGTGAATTGCGTAATGAGGAGCGTGTGGAGGGTGCTCATGTTGCAATCCCAATGAAAGAAATTAATGATGTTTCAGCGAGGTTTGTTAACACGCTATATGGGTATTTTATTGGGAAACGGCTTGCTTTTCCTATTGTGGAGAACTATGTGAAGAATACGTGGGCTAAATATGGTTTGGAACGTGTTATGTTAAATAATGGGTTCTTTCTTTTTCAATTCTCCACTAAGGATGGTATGGAAAAAGTGTTAGAGTCGGGGCCATGGTTGATTCGTTCGATGCCTATTTTTCTTAATGTGTGGTCCCCTAATACTACGCTTGCTAAGGAGGAAGTTACTTCTGCTCCCGTATGGTTGAAATTACATAACGTTCCTATTGTTGCTTATACGGAGGTGGGACTAAGTTTGATCACGACTCAGATTGGTAAGCCTATTATGTTGGATTCCTACACCAGTTCTCTGTGTATTAAGTCTTGGGGCCAAAATTCATATGCTCGTGCTCTCGTTGAAGTATCATCTCTTGAAGCGTTAATGGATCACGTGATGGTGGCTATTCCATTCCCTAATGGTTTAGGTCATTCGTTGGTGCGCGTTGGAATTGAATATGAATGGAAGCCGCCTCGATGTGCTTCTTGCAAAATCTTTGATCATAATGATGCGGCATGCCCTAAAAATGTTAAACAGCAGAGTGTTCGTAATAATGTTGATGCAGATGGATTTGTTGATGTTACTAAACGCAAAGGTAAGGGTAAAGAACCAACTCATGAGAAGGTTATTGATGGTGTTCGTTTTACGAAGCCTAAGGTTACATTAAATTATCGTTGGCAGCCGGTGTCGAAAAGGAAAGCGGGATCTAGCGGAGCGTCATCTTCTAACACTAACACGGATCCCTCTGTTCCTAAGGATGTTTCTAAGGATGCTCATGCTAATGCCAGTGGTCCTAATGTGCGTGCTACTCCAGATATACCTGTTAATCAAGTAAAGGGTGGTGTGCATACTCCTAGTAAGTATATTCATGATGATCTTAGTGATATCATCAATAAGAACCCTTTTGGCGCCTTGCGTGATGAGGTGATTAGTTCGGATTTTGGCAATGAGGTTGTGTCGTCGCATGGGGCGCAAAGCGGGCAAGCAATGGAGATTGATAGTGATCATGAGGTTGATGAGGCTATTGAGGTTGATAAGCCTATTACCCCTATTGTTGAGAAAATTGATCAGCTTGAAAAACTTCTTATTGATGGGGTAGCAAAGCTAGTGGATGATAGTGGGAAACCTGTTCCAGAGGGAGTTGGTCCGAAAAAGGGTAATCCTTTTTCTAAGGTGGGTAATGTGGTTGTGTCTGATAGTGAGAACGAGGTTGATGAGCCCTACGATTATTTGTCGTCAGCAGGAGGATACAACGAGCTTGAAGGTTATTTGTCGGATGATTATGCTGCACAGGTCCTTGATTTACCTGAGCAATTGAAGGCTTTTAACCAAATATCCGATTTTAAGGTCCAAGGAAGATCGAGGAAGTAATTCACTGTGTGGTTTTGTGTTAGTGTTTTATGTGTTTTTTGTGTTAAGGGTTGTTCTAGTTGTTGGTAGCTAGTTGTTCATTTTCGGCATGTCGTAAATGACTTAGTGGTAGTTCAAGCGGTTGCTTGAGGTTAATGTGGTACTTCAGCCGCATTCCATTGTACTTTCATCTTTTCTTTGGTTTTAATATATTTTACCGGGGTGGAGATCCCTTTACCCAAAAAAAATGATACGTCGAATTTTGTGGTTCTTGGTGCGTAAGTTATCAATTCTTTCTTTTTTGTCTGTGTGTATGTTTGGATCAAGGGGATTGATACTATCTTCAACTTTGCAAAAAAATTTTTTGTTTTTAGTTATCGATTTAGAATGTCAACTATACAGGCTACCTTTTTAAAAAGAATAAGGGTATGTTTGGTGAAACAAGCGGTGGTAGTTAGCAGTGGTTGTTTGTTTTACTATAAAGTAGTTGTATTTATAAAAGTAGCATTTAAACAAAACAAAAATGCTAAATGCTAAATGTTTGAGAAATGAGCATTTAAACAAAACAAAAATGCTAAACCGTTGTTGCCAAACAAGCTTTCATATTCAAATGCTAAATGCTTAAAAATGCTCTAAAACGCTTGTCGCCAAACACACCCCTAAACAGTTATAATGGTCAAAACAAACTTATTGGTCCCCTTGATTTAAACACAAGAAAAATCGTTAACCTAATAACTAAATACCGCAAAACGCGACGTATCATGTGTCGCAATGGGTAATCAAGATAATAGGTCATTTAATATTATAGATTAAAAAAGTTGTCAAATGTTAGTTAAAAAGTTAAGGGGTTTTATCAAAGGATAATTGAAAGTTAAGCGGTCTTTTTAAATGAACAAAGAAAGTTAAGAATAAGAGCTTTGATATATGGACCTAATTAAAAGCGGACCTACCGCATAAATGACTTTTACAGTTGCATAACTGCACAAGTCATTTATGCGGTAGGTCCGCTTTTAGGTCCATTTAATTAGGTACGTTTATCATTTTCCAAAGAATAAATACGTTGCTTTAAAAGTTTAAATGGTTAAAGCAATAATTGACCAAGACTAAAGAGATTAATTATTAAATAATAATTGACCCTAAAATATACAACCATACTATCAAGTAGTAGTAAAATATATGAATAAAACATGATGCGTTAAACACAAATTTTACCACTTATATAGATTAGGCGACAACTTGTGCATCGCGGCGAAAATTTAAGGGCAAATAATTATAGTTACGAAATTGTTGTTATGTGTTTCGTGTATGAAATGGATGTACATTATTTATTGTGTCAAACTTTCAGCTTATAATTAGTCATGAAAAGAATATACATGAATGTAAAGTACAAATATTGAAAGGAATAGAAAGTATGCGTAAGTTAACAATTTCATATTATTCACTTTAATAGTTTTTAAGCAAATGCGTTTTCTCTTTGTATATAGTGGGGATATATGTCTTTGTTTTATCAAAAGTGATTCAATATGATAAAATTGGTTTGTTTTTGTCATCTCATAATTTTCATTTAAAATTTTGGTTGAAATTAATGTAAATGAAAAGGGAAAACATATTATGGCGTGACCATAAAAATAGAAAATAAAAAGGTCTTACCGGCCTATTTTCGCGTGCGAGTTCCAAAGCTTTCTCGAGTCTTGGGACAATGTCATCTATATTTGGCCGTCGCGATCGTTCTTCGGCCAAACACTCGTACGCTATTTCCGCAAACATGTTGAATGAATGCAAGTCTATCTGTTTCCATAGTTCCGGATCAACTATATTATTGAGCTTTTTCTCTCGATAATGGGTAATGGCTAGCGGAGCCAAAAGATTATCATCTTTGTTGTCAATTATTGATTCCCTGCCACACAGTAGTTCAAACAAAACTATCCCAAAGGAGTACATATCCGACTTGTGGCTCACACTTTTAGTCTCAATATATGTTGGGTCTCCATACCCTTCCACATACATAGGANATCTGTTTCCATAGTTCCGGATCAACTATATTATTGAGCTTTTTCTCTCGATAATGGGTAATGGCTAGCGGAGCCAAAAGATTATCATCTTTGTTGTCAATTATTGATTCCCTGCCACACAGTAGTTCAAACAAAACTATCCCAAAGGAGTACATATCCGACTTGTGGCTCACACTTTTAGTCTCAATATATGTTGGGTCTCCATACCCTTCCACATACATAGGATTATTAGTATGAAATGACTGGTGCCTTTTAGAGGCTTTAATCTTGATGGAACATTCAAAATCACGTAACTTGGGTTCCCAGTCATCATTTAATAGAACTCTGCCCTTGCCAATGAGCCGGTGTATGACGCTAAAGTTGCGTTGCTCGTCATAATGAATGTAGCTCAATGCATGTGCAAAACCGACAGATATCTCCAATCTTCTCACCCATGTCAACAACATCGGGTCACTTAGATATTGGTTGAGCCTTCCCCTAGTCTCACGTCTGATAATGATGACTTTCTCATCATTCTCATCACAAAACCCAACAAGAGAAACCAGATTTTTATGCTCAATGTTGTAATGGAAACTTTAAAAGCCAAGTTGCTGATTTTGAAAGAGAAGAACTCTCCTACTGTGGAAAGAAAAGCTAGCCGTAAGATGCTGGTATTTGGTAATCTGAAATTGAGTGTATGAAATTGGAGAGCAGTAAGATGCTGATATTTGGTAATCTGAAATAGAATGTATATTCAAGGGTTGACAAGTTTAATATCAAGATGAGTGTATATGAATTTGGAGAGTAGTGAGACACATGAATATTTTGGAAAGTATATTAGAGTACAAGGTACTAAGACTGCTGGCGCAAAAGAGTTCTGATTTAGAGAAATTGCTAAAAGATCGCATAAGATTGAAGGGTAGAAGGTGATAAAGTGGCTGGTATCCAGGAAAAACTATGGTATCCAACCTGTGAATGAAATTGTAGAGAACTAAGACACATGAGTATGTTGGAAAGATTTGGTCTAGGATGGGACTACTTGGTATTGGTTATGACAGAGGCAATTATGGAAATTAAAAGTACAAAACATGTCCCTAAAGTATTATAGTCATTTTTATCCCTTTTACTTGTAACAGACGCAAGTAACTATTCTACGAATCTGACACGATATTGCATTCGTATCCACACTAGGTGTTCGAATTGGTAAAAAAAAATGCTTATTTGAACTGTTTGATTCTGCCAAGTCTTTTTGAAACTGCTTGAATCTAGATGTATAGAAACGTGATGATTCTCCATTCCTGCGTGTTGTTGATTGCTGAATGATTATAGATGATTAGAGATTTGCTGATTGAGTCAACTAGGTAAATAAAATTGCCTGATTTCGCTTATTTCTGAATGCTGAATGACTATATTAGATTGATTACAGTTGTGATGATTTAATCGATTAGGTCACCAAGCATTAAATGAAGCTCTGGAACGTAGAACTAATGTAAACTACTCCAACTAGCTAGAGATTAGAGAGAAAATGCAATGTATAAATGTATAATTTAATACGATGATACTAGAGTGTCCAATGAAACTATATATTTGGTAAACTTAAACAGAATCTGGGGTGCTGGTATATATGCTTTTTGGCTAGGTCGGTCTGGTTTTTACTTTTAGTAGTGCTACTGTATATATATATATATTTTTTTTTAACCTTTATGGTAAATAGGCAGTAACACACATGTAAGTTTAGTAGATTATATTATAATTTGGGCATTAGTGTTTAGCCTACTTGTCATGTTAGCGCATTATATTGTAAGAGCTTAACTCAATTATGTTTCCTTGTACATTATTTACACGTATGCCTATAAGAGCACTAAGTGCAAAGACGAAGCATGCCTCGCCACTCCTACATGAAGGCTCTTCATCCCTATCTATGGCTGCCATTTGCACAGCCCCCCCCCCCCCCCCCCTTTTCTTCAAATTCCTCTTGCTCACCTGCACGGCGAAGCTTGCATCTGACAATTTTGTACTCTTTTTTTTCTTTCTGTGAGTGGAAAATAAAATAAAAGTGTAAGTGGTGGGCCCTAAATGAGTAAGTTTAGGTTAGTTGTTAGTGAGGGGGTCAGTTGTGAAGAGGTGTTAAGGTGATGTGGCACCCGTGGACCCCAAATGAGTAACTCACCCTAGTCGTTGCACCTAGTGCTCTAAGTGAGAATTCAATGGGAAACCATTTTAGTAGTACTTTCTTCTCTACTATAAACTTAGTAGTTCTTCATCCCTACACGTGACGTATGCCTATAAGTGAAAATTCAATGGGAAACCATTTAGTAGTACTTTCTTCTCTACCGTAAAATTACAAAAGCTTATTCTATGAAAGATAAAAACACTACCCTTGGCGTTATTTGAGTGGCTGATGGCAATAGACTTAACACTTAAATTGAAGTTAATGTTTCGTGCATTTTTCTATGTATCCAAATAACTCTCGTAGTTCAGCTTGATTACATATACAGCGTTGTTAGTATTACGATAATAATGATAATGATAATTAATGATAATGATAATAATACCATTTGCTTTTTCTACGTTTGGGGAATTCGATACGGAGGCTTTGGACACACTTTCACGTATTAAGTCTATTGCCATTAGCCACTCAAATAATGCTAAAAGTGGTGTTTTTATCTTTCATAGAGTTAGATTTTGTATTCAGAAAGGAGTGGGAGAACAACTTGTGTCTAGACTCCCATCCAACTTTATGTAAAATTATTATGTTTCAATAAAAAATAATAATATAAACAACAACAGGAACAACAACAGCAACAGCAACAACAGCACCCTTTGGTTCAGTCTATTGATCAGTCTTGTGAGCTTACCCTTCAGGCTTGGTATCTCGATGACCGTACTATTGTTGGAGATACCCTTATGGTTGCTAAGGCACTTGACATCATCATGACGGATGGTCCGGCTCGTGGTTTATTTTTGAATGTTGATAAAACTGGATTCTTTTGGCCTGTGGAGGATCCTAGAAGTAGGGGAGGGCATTTTTCCTATAAATATCTCTCGCCCGCTCAATGGTGTCAAACTTCTTGGTGGTTCAGTCAGCTTGGATGATAGTTTTTGTCGAGATTTGGCTTTGAAAAGGGTTTCTAAAACCATCACTTTAACGGAGGCAATCCAAAAACTTCATGATCCCCAATGTGAGCTTCTTCTTCTTCGCAGTTTTGTCGGGGTTGCAAAATTATCTTATTCTTTCATGACATGCTCCCCTTTGTATTTACAGGAGGCCCAGGTTCATTTTGATCGGTCTTTACATACTTCCTTAGAGAAGATTGTTACCACCCTCAGGGACGGGTTTTGGTGATTGGCAGTGGCGTCTTGCCACTCTTCCAATCAAGATTGGTGGTCTTGGTATCCTTTCAGCGGGTGACATCATCCAGTATGCTTTTCTTGCCTCTCGTATGCAAACGAGTGATCTACAGGATAAGATTCTGACTAAAACTGGTAATGTCTCCTATGGTCCTTCTTTTCAGTATGCTCTTGATACTTTCAATAGTACTTGTAACATAGACGCGCTCTCTGTTACCAATGGCGCTTCTGCCCCCCAAATGATGAAAACCTTGGCAAAGTGTTACTTTGGTGTCATTGAGAAAGACCTTGTTTCTAAGTACTCGTTAAGTCTAAGCCAGGTGGCTATTCTCAGGTCCTTGTGTGCCCCACATGCATAGGATTTTCTTTTTACCATCCCCATTGATGGCTTGGGTCAGAGGATGAACCATCGCCAATTCCGATATGTGTTGTGTTATAGACTTATTGTACCTATGTTCTCTAAAGATAGCCTTTGCCCGAGTTGCAATGTGCATCATATGGAAATATGGGGGGATCATGTGCTCCACTGCTCTAGTGAAGTGGGTGTGAAGTTCAGGCTTAATCTGGTGCGTGATATTCTTGCTGATATATGTTCTAAGGTTAGGATCATGGTGCATAAGGAGGCTCCTATGGGGTTCCTTTCGGAGGATGGGAAGGAGCTACGACCTGCAGATTTGTTATTATTTAATTGGCTTCAAGGTAAAGATGCATATTTGGATGTGACTGGTATTTCTCCATTTGCTGGTATTCGGGCGACATCTCATGAGCTTCTGGGGTAGCCTTGCATAATGCTGTGGAGAAGAAAAAGAGAAAATATGCGTCCAAATGTGAGGACAATGGATAGAAGTTTATACCATTTGCTTTTTCTACATTCGGCGAATCTGATACAGATGCTTTGGACACACTTTCACGTATTAAGTCTATTGCCATTAGCTACTCTAATAATGCTAAAAGTGGTGTTTTTATCTTTCATAGATTTAGCTACATTCGGCGAATTTGATACAGATGCTTTGGACACACTTTCACGTATTAAGTCTATTGACATTAGCCACTCTAATAATGCTAAAGTGGTGTTTTTATCTTTCATAGAGTTAGCTTTTGTGTTCAGAAAGGAGTGGAAGCACAACTTGTGTCTAGACTCCCATCCAACTTTATGTAATATTGCTATGTTTCAATAATAAATTTTATTTATAATTAAAAAAATAAACTGGTATGGTTGATTTTGTGCCGGATCGTGCGGTGATTGAAGCCGCACAACGTAAACGCGTTAAGTACGAGGCTAAATGCGCGGATATCGGATATGGATTTCTCCTCTTTTCATTCTCTTCTTTGGAGAACTTGAGAAGGATGCTGTGACCTTACTAAAGCGTATCCGGAGATTCTCGGTGACTCAAGACATTGGAGCACGTGTTGCTGCTTATATTTTTAGTAGGATTAGCTTTGTTATAGCTAGAGGAGTGGGGCCCAGTTAGTATCTCAGCTACACACTAATTTCTTGTAAATCCTATTATTTTCTAATAAAATGATGTTAATAATAAAAAAAATAAAAATAATAAAATAATAATAATAATAATAATAATAATAATAACAATAATAATAATAATAATAATAATAATAATTTGTTATGAAATTAAATTAACTTTTATACTTATGCACAGGATTATAGCATATATAACAACTTTCACTAACATTCATTTATGTCAAAATCTCGTGCGCATGCGAGACTTATGGTCAGTTTGTAAAAGGAAGAACTTATTTAACTATGTGAACTTGTTATTAGCAAAAAAGTAGAAAAAAAATACATTTATTTTGGAATAAAATCAAACCAATATTAGTTATTTTTTTTATTTTATTATTATTTTTTTTTGGATAATTTAGATAGTTGTAATTAGTAAGCATAAAAAAATCTGAAATAATAATTACACAATTACATACTACATGTATATCAAATGGACATGAGATAGAAGTTGTTTGACTTAACACATATATTCCACGTGGAGCTGTATTTATATAGATGACCTAAATGTATAAAATTTTAAGTTAATATTTATTTATCATTCTTAAACTAGTTTAGATGAATCCAAGTATAACAGATAAAGGAAAAGACCAGATATCAAATACACAATATCAGTTATACCTCTTATTTATTTAAATTTATGTTTTACGAAAATGATTCAGAATGGTAACAATAAAATTTCATGATTTAAGATCACTTACATATCAAACTTTATTTGGGTACCAAAGTACTAATTCCCACCCTCCATTTTCATTTGATTCAATAGATGAGATTAAACCCAACATTTTAAAAAATCCACTTTTATCCATTTTTTTAATCAAATATTAATATCTTTTAAAGCGTTAATTGTTAAGCGGAAAAAAATCTACAATCACGAAAAGCATTTAATTATCTTTCTATATATGAATATTTTTATATACTTTTGACAAAAAAAAAAAATCATTTTTTTGTTTTTTTACGTTTTTCTTTTTCGTTGTTGAAGCTTGCATGAAGAAATCACATGTGATTAAACAATAATTTAAATATACTAATAAAATCCCATGTGAAATTGGTGTTAAATTACATATGACTTTATTACATATTTCGATTTAATACTAATATCACATGTGATTTTATTAGAATATTCAAATTAGTGTTTAATCACATGTGATTTCTCATGCAAGTTTCAACAACAAAGAAAAAAGACGAAAAAACGCCAAAAAAAAAACAAAAAAAAACAAATCGTCGAAAGTATATCAAAGTGTCCGTCTATAGAAATATAATTACAGTAAATGTTGATCGTAACAGTATAAGTTGTTTTGTCTAACGATTAACGGTTCATGAGATATTTAAATTATAAAAAATATATGAAATATTAAAATGATTTTAGTCTCAGATATTGATTACTTTTTAGATGGAGGTTGAAGATGAGTCATTTAATATGTGAGAACAGTTTGGTATGTAAAATAACTTTTCTCAAATTTCACCACTAATGTATCATTTATAAAAATATATTTGGGCAATTTCATATCTCCCCAACAAAAGCATGAAAATTTCATATTTACCTAAATGATGTTTTAAAAACATTATACAATTTAATGATTGTATTTTGGGTATATAAACCTTGGGGAGAAAATTAATCCCCATGTGGCCACGGAGGTTCACCTGCAATGACTCCGGGCTATTCAAAAGGGTAGTCGCCTTGGGATTAGTCGGCTCACAATGTCGAGTCGGAGCCCAAGTAAAAATAAATAAATAAATAAAATATATATATATAATACCTATATACCAGCGGCCTATATATAATACTAGTATACATATACTATACGCCTAGTAACCTAACATATATAATACTATATACTATCATATACCTATACCTATACTATACCTAGTATATATATACTATACTATACACATACTAGCTATATACGATGTATTTTGGACTATTCTATAATTAGAAAGGCTTAAAATTCAAACTTTTTTCATACTTATTATGGAAAGATTTTAAAATTAATTTGTTAGGAAGCAAGTTGGTTAGGAAGTTTGTTAGGAAGCTGTTGGTTGTTCAAACTAAAATTATTTGACTTAACAATCTCTAATATCTCTACTTATAAAGCATAAAGACAACTAAATGGGTAACCGAATAACCGAATAAAGCAAAATATAGTCACATGTACCCGCCGCCGCATTGCGCGGGTACCGTTCTAGTATATATATATATATATATATATATATATATATATATATATATATATATATATATATATATATATATATATATATATATATATATATATATATATATATATATATATATATATATATATATGTTGAAAAGAGGAGTACATATGAAATTCTCCCTATAAAATATGTCAAAATTAGTTTAATTCTCGTCAACTTATACTTATAAATTGGTTAAAATTGATATCTATATAAAGATACATAAAAACAAACAGATATTAAACGAAAGAAAAAAAAATGGTCTTACATGCTTATTTACACATGCCAATTCCAATGCCTTCTCAAGTCTCGTGACAATCTCGTCAATATCTGGGCGTTGAGATTGTTCTTCGTTCAAGCAGGCATACGCCGTTTCAATGAAAACGTTGAATGACTGGGGATCAATTTGTTTCTCGAGATCCCAATAAATTATCTCATTTAATTTTTGCTATCTATAATGGAGAATGACTGCTGGAGCCAAATACTTATTACTCGCGTCAGGGATTATTGATTTTCTACCACAGAGTAGTTCAAACATTACTATCCCCAAGGAGTAAATATCTGACTTGTGGCTCACAGTTTTAGTCTCTATATATGCGGGGTCTGTATACCCCTCCCTATCCCAAACTTTATCAACATGGAATGAATGATGCCTTTCAGATGCTTTAATCTTCTTGGAAAGTCTAAATTCACACAGCTCGGGTTCCCAGTTATCATTTAATAGAACCGTCTCACTGTCGATGTTCCGGTGTATCACGCTAAAATCACGCTGCTCGTCATAATGAATGTAACTTAACGCACGCGCAAGACCGACGCATATCTCTAATCTTCGGACCCATGTCAACAACATCGAGTCACTTAGATGGTTAACAAGACTTCCTCTGATCTCAAACTTGGTAATGATGATCTTCTCATCATTCTCATCACAAAACCCAACTAGAGAAACCAGATTTTTATGCTTGAGACTTGAAAGCATAAAAATCTCCATCCAAAACTCGTGTTCTCTTTCAGACCATTCTTTATTAAACCTACGAGCATCAATTTTAATCAGCTCACCGGACCACACGAGTTGTCCCCTGTAACTATTTCCAAAATCATCTTCTCCCCATATATTTTCTTCAGCGAAGTTGTTGGTGGCGGATAGTATATCTTCAAGGGGGATTCTTAGGTGAGCAAAGTCATCAAGCTGGGAAGACATTATATATTTTTCTGTTTTATTAAGGAGGCGTTTGGGTTAAAAAAAGTATGCAAAGATATTCGGAAGAACAAATAAAAGAAGAGTAAAAAGAAGATGTGGTGGTGCAATGGTGTTAATTTGTATTGACTGTATTTCAGTGTTTGTTTTTTCTTTTCATGGCATTCCTACAATATATGGCTCATGTAGCTGTCCTCCAACGAAACCTTATTATGATAAAAGTAATAAAACGTGCATCTCTAGACGACACTTGACCGGTGATGAAGGAGTCTTTGTGTTTATTAAATTCCAAATATCATACTTTTGGCCGACAAAGTGGACGGAAAATGCATAATTACAAAAGTGTCGTTCTTCCCAAAACCCATTTTCTGTATAGGAACATAAACAAATTGTACCATGCCGGCCATCATGTGATGATTCACATAATCCAATGATAAAACATGTTTATCAACAATGCCTACTATTTTTATATTTCATTTTTTTATGTGTATGGACAAAGATCATGTAGTGGGTGACTCAGATCGGCAATATAATTAAGACCTTAATGGATAAACAAAACTTTTTAAAATTAAAAGTGTGAGTAGTAGACCCTGGGTGTGTCACATATAAGAGCTAGTTGCTTTTCAAACTTCACTTGCGTACGTCCCATTTAATCAAATATTTCTTTATTTAATCATTTTTGGTCATAAAACGTGTTAGATTGGCTTTAACAGAAAAGAAAACAAAACATCTACTTTTATACGTAATTAGTAGATATATACATCAACCAGCTGACAACACACAGTTGCATTTAAGTGGCAGTGTTTTAGTCTTTTTCCCTGGTCTTGAGTGCTTGTTTGGGTCGTGACTTCCTTTTTCATGCACTACTACATTCGACGCCACTCCCGTCGACATTTTCGGGGCCATCCCGTCGTCATGTCGACGGGCGTATATTATCCCGGAAACCGTAAATCGTCAAGT
>LBNU01003244.1:24006-48444 GCA_014162995.1 Artemisia annua
TTTTTTCGTTATTAATAAGGTCCCGTCGAAATGTCGACGGGAATATATGAGCGGGAAATTTTCGCGCCCAATTTTCGTCAATTATTGAGGAGGTAAATATTTGTGATTATACTCCCGTCGACATGTCGACGGGATCATGTGGGCCCAAAAAATTCAACGGAGACTGGCTCGGTCAAGCGTGTTTTTTGTCGTTTTCTGTAATATCCCGTCGACATATGTCGCCGGGAATAGTTTCGTCGCCTGTTCTCCTGTTTCTTGTAGTGATGGTAGCCATTGTGGGAGTCTGCAATAGTCTTTTTTAGAAGGGGTCGCTGGAATGTACTGGTCTTTCTGTTTTGATTGATCAGGAAGAGTGCAGGCTGACCCGACTTCAAGTGGTGGATTTGTAAGAAGCGAGATGTGTCTGTTAGTTTGTACGCCTTTATTTCATATTTTTGACCACGGAATTCAATCTTGTAGTGACGTATAAAGGCAAAATTGTCGCATGACCTGCCCGATGAGCGGGCCACCTTCATTTTACTATTGATAAACTAATATTCTTGTGTAGTAATAAACAAATAATCAAATGTTTTTGGATATGACATAATTGATTGTTTTTGTAAAGTGATGATGTATAAAGATCACGTTAACACTCATTTTGAGACTTTAAAATTTGAGCCATTCAAGCATAAATTGATTTCCTACTTTTATCAAAGAGCTATTGAAGTATTTAAGAACTCAAATCATCAATCTGATAACATAAAAGAATATGGATAATTACAATATTGACGTTATGTATTCTTGACAGTAAAATTACACTAAAAAATAATAAAGAACGCTTAAAAAATCTTATCACAACAATTAGGCTACAAATACAATTAGAGAAACACGCTAAAAAAACGATTGACGAGTGGATGTAGACGGAATGCTCACTTTTGATATTCCTTACATTTGTTTCTCCATTTCATCAACTCCGTAATCCTGTATCAAAAGATACAATAAATAAATAAATAAATGAACTTATCACCATGAATATTGAGATACATAATGAACCTCATGCAAGTGATGCTATTGAAATGGAGGGTCAAAGTGGTTATAATCATTGATTAAGAAAAAGTTGAACAAAGAATTTCCTGAAAACAAAATATATACTTAAAATTGTGCGCCCTATGGGTAACACTTTAACAAACCCATCTTTGATGGCTTTTGATAATTCTATTTAAGTTCAAATGGGATACTTCCAAAAGGTAATGGCTCTAACACGGTACCCTCTAAGAATGTTAGTGATGTACATAAGAATGCTAGTGGCCCTAATGTGCATGCTGCTCAAGATCAACCGGTTAAGCAAGCACAGAGTGGTGTGCATACTCCTAGTAAGTATATTCATGATGATTTAAGTGATCTCATCACTAAGAACCCATTCGGTGCTCTTAGTGATGAGGTGACCAGTTCTGAATTGGGGCCTGAGGTTGTGTCGTCGCAAAGTGAGCAAAGCGGGCATGTAATGGAGATTGATAGTGACCATGAGGTTGATGAGTCTATTGACAGAGGCGGAGCCATGTGTAAGGTACTGGGGGGCGTTGCCCCCAACGAAGCTCCCATCGACACCGAAAATATACAGGAAAAAAAGTCAGATTGGTAACCAAAAGGACCGGTGCCCTCAGGCTAATTATCCGAGTGCCCTCACACTCTCAGGTTATCAAGAATCAGAGTACTTTTTAATTTCGAAAATGTTTTCCAGTTGCTTTGTTCATCGGAAAAAATGGAGAAACTACTGAAAAAGTAACTGGATGTGGGAAGTGGTTACATGGAGCGTTGGGAATTGGGTATGTGGGATCCAGTTGTTTTAGTTTCACTTAATTTATTCATTATTATATAATAAATATAGTATAATACATACAGTACATCTTTATCTCTCTCTTTCGCAACACTAAATATTTAAGGATCTTTTTGACTTTTAGTATATATTTGTACTTGTGTAACAATATACGGAGTAGTATGATTTTGTTAACATTATTTCTACCGTTATATGTTTCTTCAATCTTAAAAATGTTTATGGTTTTGATAAAATAGCATACACTGTAATTAAGTTATTTTAAAAATGGCATGTGGTTTAATATACTTTGCATGACATTTCCTATGTTAATTCTTTTGCTCACTATTTAAACTAGAGCATTTTTGTTTACTTTATTTAAATCCGACTCAACTTGTTTCAACTCACACTAAAAAAATTTCACGATGCCTAATGCGATCATATCCCCTGGCAATGCCACTATTTACGAAACTATTTTTCACACTATATTTCACACGCTTAAATATTTCATATTATCGTTTTTTTTTTTTGCGCTCACATGTGTAAGGAATTTTTTTTTTGCCCCCCACAACCTAGTTTTCTGGCTCCGCCACTGTCTATTGAGTTTGGAAAACCAAGTACCCCTATGGCGGAGAAAATTGATAAGCTTGAAAAGCTTATTATTGATGGGAAAGGAACGCTTGTGGATGATAATGGGAAACCTGTGCCGGTAGTTGATGGTCCTAAAAAGGGAAACCCATTCTCTAAGGTGGGTAATGTGGTTGTCTCTGATAGTTATGATGAGGTTTTTGAGACAAATGATCCAATGAATAATTACTTGTCATCAGCTGGAGGACATAACGAGCTTGAAGGTTATTTTTCTGATGATTACGCTGCCCAGGTCCTTGACTTACCTGGGCAACTGGAGGAATTTAACAAGATATTCGATTTTCAGGTTCAAGGCTGTTTGAGGAAGTAAGCCGTTATGTGGATTTGTCCAAGTGTTTTACATGTTTTTTTCTTTTCATGGTTGTTCTAGTTTTTGGTAGCTAGTTGCTCATTTATGGCATGTCGTAAATGAGCTAGTGGTTGTTCAAGCGGTTGCTTGAGGTTAATGTGGTATTTCAGCCACATTCCGTTGTACTTTAAACGTTTCTTTTGGTTAATATATTTTACAAGGGTGGAGATCCCTTTACCCAAAAAATGGGATACTTCCATGATTTAACCCATTACATTTGGAGTACCATTTTTAGCAACTACATAGACACTTGTCGTCGCTAAAAGTGGGTGCGGGCAAAAGAAATGCCCTAAAAAATTCAATTTCCAAAATTTTCCGGATTTTTTTCCCCAAAAAATTTACCAAATCTTAACCTGTAAATCACCCTAATCTATGATACAATATTATTCAAATTCATCCGCCCACTTATTCATTCCATAAAAACCAAACGAAGTCATAATTTTACAAAAGAACGATATAATTAAGCTAATACTAATTTGAGAATGCAAATAACAAAACGACAATATAAATACAAATCACAAACTAAATCCCAACCTTTCATCAAGATCATAATCAAAATCACCATCTTCATTTTCATACACTATCTAGCTAGTTCTGGAAGCAAAGACTAGGTTATAACAACATGGGAGGAAGCACTTGGGGAGTATAACTATGGCCGGGAAACATTGGGAGAGACATATATGGTGTAGAAATACTTTCTCTTGCTTGTTGATGGTTGAAGTAAGCCAAAAAGTAGACAACGGCATTTTGGGTACTTGCAGCTACCTGTGTATTGACGATACATAATTAACGACCATTACAACTTAAACACAATTTAATTATGAAAAATAATTTTTAGAGTTTATTAAAATATGAAATTAGTAAATAACCTAATTTATATATTTAAAATTTAAATTTAACAATTATATATAAATTTTAAATTAAAGTTTAATTAATATATACATCTAAAGTTGACATGTGTCGTTGCTAAAGGTATATACCTATTAAAAAATATTATTTATTTTTATTAAAACAGATTATTTAATCTTAAAATAAATATTATTAATTCATGTATATGTTAGTCGTTATCCGCGCTCCTTAATCAAATAATATTTTCCGTGTATTTTTTCATTAAAAGTATCTCTGTAGAATCAGTCACATATTTTCCTCTCAATGGCAAGATCTATCGCAACATGGGGCTCATCATTTAAACTCTCTGTGACCCGAAACATTATAGGATTAACCATAGTTGGAATAATAAGAAATTTGCAACCACCTTTAACAATTAAATTTAAACTAGTAGTTTGTATATATAAGGTTTTAAATAAATCTATCACATATATTTATAAGAGTAATAATTAACGGTATTCAAAATAATAATCAGACCATGCGTATCACTCCATGGTGAAGACAAACTAAGTAACGAACAATAGTGGTATGAACTTTGTGTGTATGATGTGGACTCAAAAGAGATACCACAAATTCGACCTGTTGATTCACACGAATACCATGAACAATTCTTTCAATTATCGTTGATTCAATGAATACCGATAATCAGTGTGTTTTCTACTCGAAATTGAGAAATGAGATAAAATTGAAATTTCATATAATCTGGAACTCTGATCGGCCAGGATTCCAATACACTTATTAAATAGACCTTAGAAATTGAAAATGGGCCTAAAAGACAAACGGGTCGAGCACTAGCCCGCAAACAAAGCCCAACAAAACTAGGAAAAAACATAAAAATGCAAATAACTTATAAAATTGAGCATTTTGGGGCCCCAAAAGTTTCGTAGACCGACAAAGTCTTTCTACCACGACGTTCATGTCGTTCCAAGCTTCGATTTGATTGGTCGTGGGCCTGAAACGGAGCCCCGTAGCCCAAATTATGTTGATTTTTGTTAGACCCCTTTTTTCACATGATCTTGGACCTCCAAATACATAATGACCCCTTCCTCAACGCTTGGGCCTGAATCAGTGTACATGTATCGATGTGCACATTCTAAGCTAATGAGTTCCTATTAACCCTAATGAGAGCGAACATCATTCCTTCCCACAAATGAGCTGTGCCATATCGAGCAATTGAGTTTATCATCCGACACAAAAAAATGTCATCCGACAAAAAAAATGTCAGCTTGAATTGACTTTCCTTTACTTTTATTGCTCTATAACAAGGTTGATATTATCAACTTGAGTACATGTACTCGTGCATCGCAAAATGAATGGGTTAGGCAAAAAGTCAGCATGGGTTAATGTTGAAGCGGGGTTCATACAGGTCACCGCTAAACATTGTTTTGTATTGATTATTTGATGGATTTCTTAAAATCTTTAAAAGTTCCATGAATTTTGTGGTTCAATACTTGGATTCTTTACAAAACATAGCCTATCATATTGGATTTTTGTTAAGATAGAAAACTGGAGCTTCTGTTTATGGAGCACCAACAAGAATGTCGATATGCTACGGGGTACAAAATTACCCATTACACCAAATATTTACAGCACAATAATGAACAGAGACTGCACCAGCTAAAAGTACTCAATTCACCCAGCAGAAAAATCTGATCGAACTCAAATATTACTAACTGGGTCAAAATTTCGGTTCCAGAGATTCAAACAAGTTCAGATATCGACCATTTAGATACAGGGATTCAAATCAGTTCCAAATATTTTGCTTAAAGGTGCATCATAGATTCATAGAGAGAAGTATAAAAAAGTTGATTTCGTATTGAAAGATTATTATTAATAATTACTATGATGTTAACGCTAGCCTCTTGATTCTTCCTCCTTCAATTACTGTAAGTGGATCAACGGCATTACCAAAAGATTTACTCATTCTTTAACCCCTATCATTCAGCACAAATGATGGGTCATAACTCCTGCATATGGAGCATTTCTTACCATATTTATCAAAATAACAATAATAATGCAATTAGTTAGATTAGGAATGTATCAATGGTCAAAATACCTTTCACCTTTGGTTGGAACACTAGCTTGGGTAACGAACCCTGATTCTGATTGGTACTTTCAAGATATAAATCTGCAGGATAAATCAGGCCATCTCTACTTTCTAATATAGAACACGTCCAATTGCAGATTACTGATACAAGAACTTTCATGTTCAACATATAACTAACAAATACACACGAATCGAACAAAACATCCATCATATCAGTTCCCTTCATATAACCTGATGCTTTATCACAATATTTTGCAAGAAGTATATTTTCTACTGACTTGTACCACTCTCCTTTTAGGAAATGATTGCCTTGCCTTCATACTTGACACATTGACCTAAAGTACCGAACATAAGATGAACATGAATATTCCAAATTGCTTGATCGATAATGCCCATTAAACTTGATCCAGCAGTAATTTATTGAACAGAAATAAAACAGTACTGACGAGCATGTAAAGAAACATAAATGAAGCCGCCATTAAGTTAGTTAGATTTTCTCTGTTCATAACCTGTTCTGGTACTAATGTTATATGAACTTTTGAAGTGAGCAATTTTGAATTAAGAATACCTGAGAGGAAGACCACACGAGTTTACTAAAATCGAATCCATTGCAGCCTCTCTGAATCCTTCAACAGATGCAAACCATTGTTCAGTTGCCCAAAAAATCATAGGCTTTTTTGTTTGCTACGACCTTATAGTTAGTTTCTAAAAGCATTAGGTGCTTTAACATCAATGTTAAAAAGTATATCGACAAATGTCTTTTCTTGTTTTTATTATTTTCTGTAAAACTCTTTTGTACTACTTTGATAACCATATTCGAACCCTCTTTTAACCTCACATTATAAATTAAAACTCACTGAAACATATATAATCTTCATGTAGGAAACCTCTCTATCAGGCTCTTATAGGTTTGTAAACTCACCATATTATACAGGTCTGTTAGTGACAATTTTGATGTTTACGTCGGGTTATCCTTGTGTACTATCATTTTATAAATTTAATCAAGTACGTACATTTGGATTCTTTCTTGGCAGGCATCACAGGTCCATGAGACCTTCGTGTTGACTGAGTACAGAAGGCACTTCTAGGATTCATAAAGAAATATGTAAGATGAAGAGCGACGAGAGATCAATGGAGGAGCAGCATCGAAATTCAATGATGCTAAAAGAAGATGATTTTGTCAATGATGAGCAACTTTTCAGTGACATAACCTGAACAGTTATTGTAGGATAAGATCAGTGAATACTATAAACATAAGTACCCAACAAGCAAATGATATATAAAACTCAACTTTCAATAATTCAAACAGAGATTAGATTAACAAGGTTATTAAAGAGATGCCCAAAACACCATTGCCTTTATGCATATCAAAACACATACACTCGACATAAAAATGGCCATTTTACACTCTTCTCCAGCTAAAACCCAACTCTTCTAAAGCCAATAAACACATACAAACCTTAAAGTCCATAACCATAATAGAATTACCAACTTTTTAATCACTACTAATCTCTTAAACGATAAACGGTCTAAAAAAAAGCCCATTTCACAACACCAAATGCTACTAATTTATTCGAATCTGTTTCATAAAAACAATTCTAACCAACAAGTAATCAAACCGGTCACACTAACATAACAAATTCACATCAATTTTCAGTCACACATTTCATCAAATACTTGGTGTGAAGCTCAACTAAAATTAATAAAAAACCACTAAACCCAATTTGAAAAATCCAACAAATATGATACGTTTCTTCAAATAGACTAAATATGGCAGATGGTAATTCTTTTACAGTGGCCTAAACTCGAGGCCACATACAATGAGGCCAGACATAGGTCCTTCATGACTTGTAAATTTCATATCCATAGAAAAAGAGCCATCCTTGAATTCATGAGCTGAGTTAAATTTCCACACTTGAATCTCCATCCATCCGTCTTCCCTTTGTTTTGGAACCCGAGTGATACCATTTATGTTCAATGCGCTTGGGGTTATAAAATAAACAAATTCAACCTCATTGTTTTCCTTGTGCAGTACGTCTCGTACTTTTACTGGACAATGCAGCCCCTGGCAATTTTCTGAAAGCTTGAACACAAGGTAACACACGTATTCTGAGTCTTGTGACAACATTTGACTTTTGATCGTGCAATTAAGATGAAATACTTGTTGTGGTAAAAGCTCAATCACCTCTTGAAATCTGCATGTAGGATGGATTAAGGACGAAGTTATATATAGAGACAGGAAACTACATCCAAGAAGTGAAACTTTTGTCAACCATTTATTCATGAAATTTTAGTTGTCAACTACAAATAAAAAAAAAAAAAAACACTGGGTTAGAAAATCTGGTTTTTCATGTGACATCTACATATTTGGATGTACAATGAAAAAAGTTTAGTGGTTAAAGCATAGGGCTGGCAATTCGTGTGGGATTCGGGTTATTCCCTAACCTGACCCATTTAACCTGCTTATCAAACTCGGTTGGCGGTTTAGCGAGTTACAATGGTTAAATAGGTTAAATGGGTTGACCCCGTTTGTTGAATAATGGCTAAATATTATGCAAGATATGCAACTTGAAAAGATATGAAATCTTATGAAAAATATGGAATCTTATCCAATATTTGAAGTATCAACACTATTTCACAAATTCATGTTAAATAGGTTTAGTTTTGTAATATGTTTCTAGTTTAAGAAATATATAAATTTGTTGGTGTTACATTCTCTTGTTTAGTTTGATATTGTCTAATTTTCAATAAGCTAGTTTGGGGTATACTTGTGGTGTTGAAACATTCACACCCTTTACCTAGTCGGTGGGATATTATCGCGGTTATTCCACAACACCGTTTAACCCATTTAACACATATAACACCTTTTTACAACTACTAGTATAAAATTAATATTTTCACTCAAAAAAACTTAAATAGGTTGTCGGGTGGACCTAATTAACCCAACCTAACCCGAACACGGCGTGAAACCTATTTACACGCAACCATAACCCGTTTATTTCTGTATCGGTCTCGACTCATGTTTTATGTAGTGTCAGAGATTGTCGCCTCTAGTTAAAGGAAAATGTAACAAAAATAGCTATAATATAAGAAGCAAACCTGGACTCAGCTAATGGTTTTGAAGTAAAAAGATCCACGTTAGAGAATTTGTATAAAACTGCCTTTGCCGAAAGCACAAGAATTTTCTTTTCGTTGACCTCGCCCAACCAGAACAACTCGTCGTAGTTTCTGCTGGTATTGAATATTTCTTCAAAGTTAGATGGCAATTGCTGCACCAGGTCCATATTAAAGTTTGATTTCAAGACTTGTTGGACTTCCTTCAATTTTCCGATTTCCTCATGTTTCACCTGCATGCAAACCATGTTAATTATGCAATACAGAACATGATTTTAGTTTAATTTTTTGGCATGCATCCGACCTCTTTATATAATGTAAACAAAAGAATGGAACCACTGGATATAATTGAAAACTTACTTCGTCAATGGCTCGAAATTCAATGCCTTCAACATAAACTCCACCATCTCCACAATACGATGAAAAGCTCTCAAGTAGAAAATCAAAGAAGATATCCTCATTCTGATTCAGGAATTGGTACAACTCAATCATCATCCACTCCTTGTGTCTCCATGTTGCAAAATATGCATGTAGACTTTCGAGTCCGTTTCTATACTTTAGGTTAACATACGTCGGTTTACTTGAGAATTGTCTTGAATCACAAAGTTTGAAGACTAAATAGACCCCCATAAACAACATTTGGAGATAAAAGTTGAGCATTTGTCTTTATTTCGATGTTCAATTTGGAAATATCTAACATCTCCACAACTCTCTCAAACCTGCACATATTACAGATATTCAAGCTATACTACTAATGAAAAGCAATGCTTTTGTCCTCCAAATCATCTGTTTTTTATAGGTAAAAATATAATAATGTAGACTAGCAAGATGCTAGCAAAATCAGTCATAATACCCAAAATAGGGACATAGCTCTACCACCTGTTGAAAAGAAAATTCCAGCTACGGACTGCAAAAATCAGGTCATATCAAACATAATACCCATATACCAAATACGAGACTAACACAGTGAGTCGAGAAAAAATACTTAAACCTTATGTCAGAATTCTACCATCTTCGTGAGCCTAAGTAACAACGAATCTGAAGTTTGTGCTCTTGGGTTTATATACCCTTGAATTAGTATACGGATTAGATCGACAAGAAAGGTAACATAAAACACCAATGTTATAAATTTGGGCAATTATAACTCTCTCACTCATCAGAAGGACTATGAAATCTAGTTCATAAAAATAATTTTTTTTAATTAAAATTTAAGAATTTGTCAAATCCTTAACTCCCATACCTTTTGAGGAGCGAAAAATAGTAACTTTCTTGGCAAAATTTTCTATTATATAGTAATACACAACACTCAAGAAAAAGTAACCACAATGCAAGTTCAAAATACACATGTATGCTGTAAACTAATTATTATGCTACCGTAATTAGCTTGTCATGCATAAACCGGTGAAGTAACAACAATTTTCAAAGAAAAATAAATGTATACATCTAACAGCACAAGAAAAGGTAAACAAGGTAATCAATTGTGTTTATTTTAATTAATTATATGTTATACTATATCCTATTATCCACCATGTTTACTCGTGAATATTACATGTATATGCTTAAATTCCAACTCTTGCATCATAATTATAAGGTAAAAAATGCTCATGTTCCCAAAACATTGTTTTCTTAAAGGACATTTAAGACACATTTATACAAATGACTTGAAAATATCATTTAGAGAATAAAATAACATAAAGAACTTGGAATATACTAGTTGTTGTTAACATCGAATAAACTACGGTCCAGCTTATATTTTCTTTAGATCCAGTCTGCAGCTTGATGTTCCTCCTTGTTAATAAACGTTCAGGTTCTGGTTGATCACTCATCTTTGGTGTGTGGTTCAAAACTGGACCAGCTGCATGCTGACTCTTAGAATAAGAACTACAATGTTGTTGTCCCAAGTTCCTGCGAATATGAGTGATAATATATGGATCGATGTGTTTATATTGGTTCGAATAATACTTGCAAACAAATACAGAATTGATAACTTATATTTCTATTTCTTCCAACCATNAAAATATGCATGTAGACTTTCGAGTCCGTTTCTATACTTTAGGTTAACATACGTCGGTTTACTTGTGAATTGTCTTGAATCACAAAGTTTGAAGACTAAATAGACCCCCATAAACAACATTTGGAAATAAAAGTTGAGCATTTGTCTTTATTTCGATGTTCAATTTGGAAATATCTAACATCTCCACAACTCTTACAGATATTCAAGCTATACTACTAATGAAAAGCAATGCTTTTGTCCTCCAAATCATATTCAAGCTATACTACTAATGAAAAGCAATGCTTTTGTCCTCCAAATCATCTGTTTTTTATAGGTAAAAATATAATAATGTAGACTAGCAAGATGCTAGCAAAATCAGTCATTACTACTACAAAAAAAGCCATATAGATTGGTTAGAAAGCATTGTATAGATCGGTAAACAACCGATCTATACAAGGGTGATCTTTATGAGTAGGTACATATATAGATCGGTTCAAAACCGATCTTTGTAACATTTTATAAAGATCCGTTAATAACGAGTAACTGATTTATTTAATGTTGGTTTTTGAGGGTAGTTAGATTAGTTTTAAGCTAGATAACCGATCTAGTTAATAGCTATGATTTAAAAAAAAATAATACATTAAATTGATTTTCCCAGAATTTAATCATAAACAAAAGTGCAAGTTTTTTTCCAGAATTGCAATTCATTACCATACACAATAATATTCTTGTACTATCAACATTTAAGTTGCACAACAAGTCAACAACTAATTCACTGAAAAATGACAATTGCAAACATAATGCAATACCCTCAAAATAAGAGTTCACAGGTCCTAGCTAGTATTTGATGCATGTTCAGAATCACGAGAACCATCAGATGAGTAATGACCATCCTTGTCGTCCTCATCCTCATAGTCATCGCTAAGCTCTTCCCTTTCACTTCCACGCTCGTATGAGTCAGAGTACAGATCTGATAGCATGGCCCCTTCATATCCAAACAGAAGATTATGGCAACATTAATGTGAATGTGATCAAACGAGGATGCACCAGATCCTGGCCCAAGGATGCTTTTTGCATATGCTACTCGTAAAATTTGGCCATTTATTTCCCAGTGTTGTTCCATTTGTTGCTTCAAGGGCTTTGGTGGCATCTTCAACCTAAGATAAAAAAAATAAATAAATAAATAAATAAAAAATAAAATAAAATAAAATAAAATAAAATAAAATAAATAAATAAATAAATAAATAAATAAGACATTGAGATTTTATAAACAAGCAGGTATCACAGATGCTTATTATACATAACTTTCTTGAAATTTGAGGATAAGCATATTAGCTGATAGCTAACTGTATAAACTTACCGAATGGAAATGTACAAATGGAAATCCTCTTGAAACATGAGTAAATTTGTCTCTAACAAGACGAATAATATCCTGCAAATGCATTGATCATTATTAGTATTCACTACAGCTCTTAATGTTATAATATATACTACAATATAATAAAAAATAAAACAAGTGGAGAAAGTAGAAGACATGCAAACCTTGAACTCCCATCGGCAGAGACTGGCTGAAGTGACTGAGCATGTAGCAATTCTTGTCGTAATGCTGTTGCCGTGTCTAAACGATCATATATATCCGCCTATCCAGGAACACCACAAAATGAGTCAAAGGAATATCCCAGGTCAGTGCAGTATTAAAAAAAATTGATGCACAATGGAAGACAAAAATATCAAGCAACAAATATCTCTAAATCTAAAACCTTTTGTTGATGATCATAAGCAATTGAATCAGCAAGCCTAACAGCTGACTCGTGCTACAAATCTCAAGCAGAATACGCACTTGGTCGTTCAGCATACAAGAGTCTATCCGCTGGTGTATCTTGCATAGTTGAACCATAACCACTTCGACCTTCCAAGCCAGATGGTCCAGCTCCTTTAGCACTTGTAGCTGGAACATGGAGATGACCATGAAGTTTACACTTTGCATACTCTATACTTCCATACTTAGTCACACTATCACCTAAAAGATACGCAAAGTTTCATAATCCTTCTATATCATGATAAACTTAAGTAAACTTAACAAGACAACAACATAACCCTAAAATCGACAAGCTCTGGCGATTTTTTTCCCCACCCCTAACTTCGATCGACCCTAAACGACCCAAACTACAATCGACCCTAACTTCATCGATTCTTCCTGTTTGTTCCATCACAAGCTTGATTATTCGGTGAGTTAAACGCTTTTAGTTAGGTGTTTTAATTATCTATTTTGTTAGGGTTAAATCGCTAAGAACCCTAAATCTTTTTTTTTTGGGTTCTTGTCCATACCGACGTGGATTCCAATTCTTCATATATTCTGGTTGGTTTGATTGATCGATTAACAGTCCTTATTGCTTATTGATTTTAAGTTTCTTATTATCGATCACTATGGTTGGAGGGTGAGATCTTTGTGTGCTTTGCTTTAAAACCCTAACTGTTTTGTTAGGGTTTTAACCTTCGTTGGTGGTTAGTTGTTTTGGTTGTTTCTTTTTCGTAGGGTTGTGAGATGAATAAGGGTTTCTTAAACAATACGAGTTATGTGGGTGATGCTCGTATGACAGAGGTAACAGCGAATGATGTGGGGATTAACGTGGATGTGGATGCTCGTAACTTGGCTGATCAAGTCGGTGTTGANTTTTCATGTTATGTTTAGAGACTTCGTTTACCACATATCTACCACAATATTGATTGGGATCCACCTGTGGAGGCACCGGATTGTCTGCGTTTTAAGATAAAGGAAATCTTAATAGACAATGAGACAGGAACACATGAAGAGTTCATCTTTATAAAGTATCTGCTGAAACGCTCAAATAATTTGGAGAAGATGACAATAAATGCTGATAGATTTCATCCCAAGAGGGTCGAGAAAATATTAAACTTCCTTGTGGCTCCAGCTTGTGTCAGTTTCATCTAAAGTATCTCCAGGATCTGGATGACAGTTTACATATCTAAGGATTGTTATGAATCTTTTCAAGCTCAAGTTTGTTGTTGTGTTTGTTTCTGGTTGTTATGCTTGTTGTTGCATTACTTTTTTATTTTGAACGATTGGCTTGAAATTACCTTTCCGTTTTACAGTATTTTTAATAGTATGAACATGCCCCCCTGGCGACTTTGGAGAATAACGATTCCTAAACATCCCTAAACTTACGATCGTTCTTCCTCCTTCTGATCAATCGTTCCTCTAGTGATTTCCTGCTATCCCTTAATCGGTTTAGCATTAAATCGTTATTGGTTCTCTTGGTTTTCTATTATTCGCTACTAGGGTTTCTTGGTCAGTTATATCTATATTAAATCCTATCATTATTAATCATTAAACTAATCAGACATCTCCATCAAATCATGTAATTCATCATTGCGCTCCATGGCTTATAAACCCTAGTTGTTAAACTAGAGTTTTCTTGTTTGAAGATTGGCGTACTTCTTGATTCTTTTTAGTTGTTTTACTATTTTTAAGGGTTTCAGATTGTTGTGATGTCGAATTTGGGGGAGAAGACTACCAGTATACCACAAACTGTGGTTAATGTTGATGAATCAAGTGTGAAGGGTGGTTCTAATGAGGAGCAGGTGGAGCCGGTTTTGCTTGTTCCTAACTTGGCCGAACAAGTTGGTGTTGATACTCAGGCGAAGGTTGTTCAACTTAATGTGGAACAATTGATTGCTAATGCGAATAAGAATTTTGAGGAAGCTATGGATAATATTCAAAGTGAGATTGTTGCTAACGAAGTTAATGCAACAAATACTCCTCCTTCGAGCGTTCCTAATGATCCCAAGGTTGATACTGCTAGTGGTACTGTGGTGAAGTCAGTTACTTACGCGGGTGCTACTTCTAATGAACCTCAGAAAAACGCGTCTAATTTTCGGAGGTTGGAATGTAGCAAAAAGAAGGATGATGTTGACCTCTCAGTTCCAATGAAAATAGTGGAAGAGNTTCTTAGTATTGAAAAACCCTTTATTCATCTCTCAAACCCACGACCAGCAAAGGGGTTCTTCTTCTTTAAGTTCACTTCGAAGAAAGGTGTTGATGATGTGCTTGAAAACGGTCCTTGGTTGATCAGAAATATTCCTATTATTCTCAAACCATGGAATTTGAACACAAATCTACTTAAAGAGGATTTGACTAACATCCCGGTGTGGGTCAAGTTCCATGATGTTCCCCTTGCTATGTTTTCTGATGATGGCCTCAGTCTTCTAGCCACACTGATTGGCACGCCCAAAAGGTTAGATGCTTTTACAAGTCAAATGTGTAAGGAATCGTGGGGCCGTAGTAGTTTTGCTAGATGCATGATAGAAGTGAAGTCGGATGAGGTGTTGCGGGATAGCCTCACTGTTGAGATACCATTACTTGATGGTTCGGGTTCGACTGTTGAGAGGATTCGGGTTGAGTACGAATGGAAACCACCTCGGTGTGATAACTGTAAAAATCTTTGGTCAGTGGGACTTCACCCATATCCATTGTACTTAAAAGTTCTTTGGTTAATATATTTACCAGGGTGCAGGATTACTCCCCTTTACCCAAAAAAAAACTTAAGTAAACTCATAAGTCTTAAAATAAGCCGAGAATTAAGGCTGTAAAGTATAAGTCGAAATCGAATAAGCTCATAAGCCCACATATAAGCTTAAAAAACACCCCAAAAATAAGGATAAGAAAATTGTAACAATACCGATAAGCATCTTCCTTGACTCTTTCAATGTTCCATATTGGGATAGTTCCAGCAGTGATCCACCCCACCTCGTTAAATTCTGTAATGACATAATAATGTAAAATTTCGATACAAAATTTTGTGATCCGTTATCGTTATCAATCGATTTCATATGTATCCATTGACATTAAGGGGTGTCTTAAGCTTATGAGCTTCTTCGACTCAGCTTATTATTTATAAGCCCATTTTTCCAGCTTACTTTTTACTTATGGGGTGAGCTTCTACATTTATAGAAGATGTGTGGATACTCGGGTACATTGGCTTATGGTCTTATATAAGCCGAAATCAAATAAGCTCATAAGCCCACATATAAGCTTAAACAAAAACCCCTGATCAATGTATATAAGTACTTATAGCATAACCAATTACACATATCATTTCACTTAGAGCTATCAAATACAGATAAAAACTAATCAATCAGTGTCAATAACATGTAGCATGTATACACAATATATAACACGGAATCCTTAGATCGTTTCACTAAAAACTAAACCAGCTACCAATAAAACCACTCGATAAGTGTCCATATTACATATAACAACAAGTTGAGCTTATGACCTTATATACGCCATAAGCTCAACTCGATAAGCTCATATGCCCGGTTAATATAATAACACAAACACAAACCCTAAGTAGCTTCCTCAAAAACACATAAATCTAGTAACAAACATATATTAATCGCTATCCCAAAAATATCAAAAACTGTGGAAGAAAAATCACCCACACATATTATTATTAACAACCACTAATCAAATTCATCACAATACAAAGTCAATCCTCACATAATCAACCAAAACTAAATAGTTACAACATATAATTATATATCTCAAAACGCAAAACAAATCACAAATCGAAATAATTATTATAACAAAACAAATAGTGAGTGACCTTATGATAATTATTTCGATTTAAAATCATGGAATTGAGATACGCAGGTTTATGATTAGAAACAGATCTGGAACCATCTGAATGACCGGTGGAGACGACAGCCATGATGAGCATCTCCTACCCGCGACCCGCATCATCTTTGATTTTGCAAATTAGTATGTGTGTGATTTTGATTTTTTATTTTTTGATTTTGGGGAAAAGGATATTTGTGAATTGTGTGACAAAAGGGAAGGTGGGGCGGGATATGATGAAAATCTTTGATTTTGGGGAAAAATGAGATTTTGATTTTGGGGGAAAATTGGGGCGGGATATGACTAAAAATTGTCACGGGTCTTTTGAGTATGTGAGAAGTACATAGATTAGTTAATATTTAAGCACCGATCTAATTATATTCAAACTAGTAGATCGGTTATTAACCAAAAAATCGATCTATTTATTAAACTTCCCCCTCCTTTTCCTTTGTTACATCAGTTTTTAACCGTTCTATTTGAGGTGATCTATGTAACCTATTGTGTAGTAGTGATAATACCCAAAATAGGGACATAGCTCTACCACCTGTTGAAAAGAAAATTCCAGCTACGGACTGCAAAAAGCAGGTCATATCAAACATAATACCCATATGCCAAATACGAGACTAACACAGTGAGTCGAGAAAAAATGCTTAAACCTTATGTCAGAATTCTAGCTACCATCTTCGTGAGCCTAAGTAACAACGAATCTGAAGTTTGTGCTCTCGGGTTTATATACCCTTGAATTAGTATACGGATTAGATCGACAAGAAAGGTAACATAAAACACCAATGTTATAAATTTGGGCAATTATAACTCTCTCACTCATCAGAAGGACTATGAAATCTAGTTCATAAAAATAATTTTTTTTTAATTAAAATTTAAGAATTTGTCAAATCCTTAACTCCCATACCTTTTGAGGAGCGAAAAATAGTAACTTTCTTGGCAAAATTTTCTATTATATAATACACAACACTCAAGAAAAAGGAACCACAATGCAAGTTCAAAATACACATGTATGCTGTAAACTAATTATTATGCTACCGTAATTAGCTTGTCATGCATAAACCGGTGAAGTAACAACAATTTTCAAAGAAAAATAAATGTATACATCTAACAGCATAAGAAAAGGTAAACAAGGTAATCAATGGTGTTTATTTTAATTAATTATATGTTATACTATATCCTATTATCCACCATGTTTACTCGTGATGAATATTACATGTATATGCTTAAATTCCAACTCTTGCATCATAATTATAAGGCTAAAAAATGCTCATGTTCCCAAAACATTGTTTTCTTAAAGGACATTTAAGACACATTTATACAAATGACTTGAAAATATCATTTAGAGAATAAAATAACATAAAGAACTTGGAATATACTAGTTGTTGTTAACATCGAATAAACTACGGTCCAGCTTATATTTTCTTTAGATCCAGTCTGCAGCTTGATGTTCCTCCTTGTTAATAAACGTTCAGGTTCTGGTTGATCACTCATCTTCGGTGTGTGGTTCAAAACTGGACCAGCTGCATGCTGACTCTTAGAATAAGAACTACAATGTTAATACATACTAATGAACCTAAATCAATATATGATTTGTTACATTGGTTCTTATCATCTAAAAAAATAACCTTTGTTGCATCAAACTCAACCGACATTAAGGTCTTTCACTTGGAGAAGCTGAAGATTCTGCAGGAGATATGCTATGTGGCGGTGGCATGTTAGAGACCTAAGAAAAGATATAGATTATGCTTTACTCAGTATATTAATAGTGTACACCTAGAGGTTGGAAAAAAAGGTTCAAGGATCAAATCACTAGATTAGAAACATTAAAACCTGGAAAATTCCTAAGCTTTTAAAACTGGTGAAGAACTCAGTAATTTGTCTATATTTAATTTTCAAGTGTACAGTTTTAATTGATGTGTTATGTATCAAAATTCCAAACGTAAATGTTTATAAGAAATTTGTAACGTTTCAGATCTACATATCTGTTTCAGAACATTAATGATTAGAAATAAAAAGGTAACTTACTTGCAAGCTGAGCGCAGTTTCAAGTACTTTCACCACCTTAGTCATGAATGGACGTTGATCTGCTTCTCTCTTCAAACACTGATAAGCAACTGTTGTAAACGCCTTCAAAGAATGAGGATTTATCTCATCCTTTATATTAGCATAAACAATGTCATTTATGGTCTTTTGTTTGTAGCATTCACGAACCAATATGGTTAAAGGTTTATCCTGGTTGTAGCGAATACACAACCTCCCACACAACATTTCAAAAAGCACTACCCCAAAGGAGTAGACATCCGACTCTTTAGTTAGGAAACCTGTCTCTATATATAGTGGATCACAATACCCAAATGTCCCTACAGCATTGGAGACAAGAAAGGAATATTGCTGGTTTGCGGGACCAAACTTTGATAGACCCAAATCTGCGATCCTTGCATTCCTGTTTTCATCTAATAAAATATTGGAACTTTTGATATCGCGATGCAAGACTCTTTGTTGGGTTTGACCAGGATTATGAAGGTACGCAAGCCCTCGTGCCGCCCCAATGCATATCTCAAGGCGTTGTACCCACGTCAGATCTTTGTCATTTACGTACAAGTCGAGGCTTTTTTTTGATGCATACTCGTATATTAGGATCTTTTCGCCACAATCGTCACAAAACCCTAAAAGAGAGACAATGTTGTCATGCCTGTACTGAGAAAGCATAATGACCTCTTTCCAAAACTCAGGATCCCCTTGTCCAAATGCACGATTTAGACGCTTTAGAGCAACAACCGACTTCCCCTTCGAATGGACGAGTTCTCCCTTGTAAACTTCTCCAAATCCTCCTCTTCCGATGCGATGAGAAACATTGAAGTCGTTGGTTGCTGATTTTATAGCTTGTAGTTCTATTTTGAGGTGTTGGAACTGTTTTTTGAAAGATATTATATTAATGATTGATCAAAGATTGGAAACAACACCTATGACCTCCAAAATCACTAAAGTCGAAGAACATGACAATATATTAAAATCCGAAAAAATTCTACAAAGTATTTTGGTGCATAAAAGTTTTGTGAAAGAATTTTTTTCTAATTTTGAGTTTTTATACGTTTTTTTAAATGCACAAAAAAGAATTTTGATGCGCAAAAAAATTTTGATGCGCAAAATATCAACTTTTTTTAGTTTGATGCGCAATGTTATTAAGTTGAGTACAAAAACAAATTTTTGATGCACAAAAAAGTGATTTAATGCACAAACATTTTTTTTTCTATTTTTTTTAGTTGCCAACAATTTAATCACAATAGCGTAAATTTAAGAGAATTTAGTTACCTTCTTATGTTTGAATGGTGATCTAACATCAGCTATTGAGTTATTCTGTAACATCAATTGCAATAAGACGCTAATTAGTAAAGTGTAACTAATAAAGAGAGAGTATATACGGTGCATATTATGAAGAGAAAAAAAGGCCTTACATAATTTCCCAATTGAAGTTCCAAAGCTTTCTCAAGTCTTATGACAATCTCATCTATATTCCGTCGTTGTGAACGTTCTTTGTTCAAGCAGTCATACAATGTTTCCGCGAAAATGTTCAATGATTGCGGATCCATTTGTTTCCGCAGATCTGGATCAATTATGTCATCGAGTTTTTTCTCTCTATAATGGAAAATGGCCAGTGAAGCCAAATTCTTATTATCTTGATCAATAACTGATTTCCTACCACAGAGTACTTCAAACAATATTATACCAATTGAGTACATATCTGATTTGTGGCTTACACTTTTAGTCTCAATATATGTTGGGTCTCCATACCCATCCTGATAGTGAAGTTTATTAGTATGAAATGAATGGTGCCTTTGAGAAGCTTCAATCTTCATGGAACATTCAAAATCACATAACTTGGGTTCCCAGACATCATTTAATACAACCGTGGCACTGCATATGTACCGGTGTATTACACTAAAGTCACGTTGCTCGTCATAATGAATGTAGCTCAATGCATGTGCAAGACCGACACATATCTCCAACCGTCGCACCCATGTCAACGACATAGGGTCACTTAGATAGTTATCGAGACTACCCCTGGTATCATGCCTGGTAATGATGATTTTTTCACCATTTTCATCACTAAACCCAACAAGAGAAACCAGATTTATATGCTTGAGACTAGAAAGCATTGAAATCTCCATCCAAAACATCTGTTCTCCATCCTCCAAGTCTTTATTTAACCTCCGAGCAATGATATTAATCAACTCACCTGACCACAAAAGCTGTCCCGTGTAACGGTTTCCAATACCACCTGTGCTCTTTACATTTTTTTCATCGAAGTTGTTGGTGGCGGATTGAATCATTTCAAGGGGGATTCTTAGATGAGCAAACTCGTCTTTTGGTGAAGACATTATCTGTAAAAACGTAAGTTAGCACAAAAAGGGAGTTTAATGAAGTGCATAATGACTACAAAGTGTTCCATGAAATTTCTAAGACATGTTGAGTTATACATGTAAAGTAAAAAATGTTCAAAAATCAGTTATTAGAAGGGTGAATCAAGAATATACCACCAACAAACTTTAAGTTCAAACACTTAACGGCTATTGAATTCACATCATCACCAAGAACACTAAGAAAATAACTTTCAATTCAACCCAAAGTTTATATGTTACTAAATCAGTAATGGCGATGAATCTTCAACCCAAACGACCCAATCCTCCCGTTTGTTAATTTACCCAATTAATCGAGACATTATTGTTATGCTGGATAAAAAGATTTAGGGTGAAGATTTACTCCACGACAACATTAATGATCTACTTGTGGACCTTTATTATGACTCGCCCCCTGCTTTGCTCAGTAAGAATTACTATACTTCAGTCTAAGTTGTAATATGATGTAATTATGATTTGTGTATCATTGTATGATCGCATGAATGTGTTATATGTTATGATTTTTCATACATGTTGTTAGCTATATGAATTGTACGATGAATGTAAATATTTATGTTACTTGATTTCTTATATATGTTACTCTATCTTTGCATGCATGTTATGTCTGCTTATCTTTGGATGGTTTGGAGTGTTGTTAATATTGCTATACATGATTTCTAGTTATATTATATATGCTACTATTTATATATATGATTTCTGTGTTTTGTATGATTTGTGATTTGTATGTTTGGAGTGATATAATGTGTGATTATATATGATTTGTATGATCTCCAATGTGTATGTGTTTTGATCCATTTTTTATGCCTGTTGTTAATTATGATTTGTGATTATCATATACTAGTATATGATTATATGTGTTACTATTTATGAATTATTAGCTTTGGCAAAACTAGTTGTATGCATGGTGTAAGCCATAAACTGTAAGTTGTATGTTGTAAGCTGTAAGTTGTATACCATAGTGATGAACCATTTCAAGTCTGGGTGGCATGAAAAGGTTTAGGATTTTGAAGAGGTCTATAAATTAACGTATTGTATGAGTTGACAATTTTATAAACCTATTAAAATCTTTATCTAATGTTGTTTAAATTTAACTATTGATATAATGTTGTACACAATATGCAAGTATAATAGCACACAATGACCGTTGTTAAAGTTAATATATAAAGTTTTTTAAAGTTTATTTCCAGATATACTTAAAATAGGTTTAACATGAGTCGTTGTTACAGGTACAATCGGATATATTTATTTTCATGTCACAGTACTCGTGCTTACATTTGATTTTTTTCTTGTTAATAATAATTTAGCCATATCTAATTTTTAAACATGTATACGCACGGGTTAAACATATAAAATAAAATAACATGAGTCATTTTGAACGCAAATAGTAAAAATAAATAAATAAATAAATTCTGGATATCCGTACTTAAATTCATAAAATGGAATGAGTTGTTGGATATTTGTTTATTTTTTAAAATTATTAAAAGCATGAAAACTTATAAGTTTATAATTAACTCTGTACCAAATTTATCAACATTTGATCAATTTTTCAATTTTGATATTCAATTGGCTAATGAGAATGCTTGATTTTGTCACGTGTCAAAATAGGAATGAGCATTTGGACCTAAATCTCGGCACCGAACCGGAATCGTATAAAAAAGGTACCGACTCTTGGTACACGCTATGGGACCGGTACCACGAATCGAGCAAAAATATCGAGACCACTATTACGCTACCGGTACCAAAACGGGATAATAGCGAAAAAAATATTGTATTTGAAGTAGTCATTTAAAAATAAAATAAAAAATAAACAGCTAATATCCAAACACTCATTGGGCTCTTATATGCCAAACAATAGTCATGTAAAACATAAAATAAAATAAAATAATAATAATAATAATAATAATAATAATAATAATAATAATAATAATAATAATAATAATAATAATAATAATAATAATAATAATAGCAGTATCAGTAGCAGTAACAGTAGCAGCAATAATAATAGCAGCAATAATAATAATAATAATAATAATAATAATAATAATAATAATAATAATAATAATAATAATAATAATAATAATAATAATAATAATAATAATAATAATAATAATAATAAATAAACTAAACGTCTTAAGAACCTACTGTGACAACTATAGATCTTTCATAAACCCTCCCAAAAATTAAACCATGATCTATTATTAAGAAGACAGATTGCCCAAGTAAAACGCTAAAGAAAATGGGATTGCTTTTACACAAGATAATTTTTTTTAAATGGTTTAGCTTGTTTATTTTGAACGATTTCATATGATTTTGGCCGAATTTTATAAGTTTTGAAACGCTTGTAAGGCAGGACTATCTTGGTGATGTATTTTATTTGATTGTTGGTTATGCTTTTTGACACGTCGTGGTTCAAAATAACTCGAAAATGCATGTTTTGTCCTTTTTTTTCAAAAATAGTTACTAGCATGAAATATGAGTTTTTTTTGTTTTGTTTAACCAAACACGAGAAGAACCAGATAAGTACCGATTTCCCGGTACCGAGTACTGGTACCGGAATCCCATCCGGTACGATACCGGTACCCCCCTTTCATGCTCGGGAAAAAAAGTACCACAAATTCGGTACAGGGTCGATATTACCAATTTGGTACCGTTCTCATCCCTGATTGACCCTATTTTTTTTTAACAAGATTATTTTAGTAAATGCTTCTGAAATTATGTAATTATTTCATTATATAAAAGATTTAATGATTTCTTATAGATGTTACTAGTTGCATACTATTTCTTCAATTGGATTGTTTAAAGTGATTTGGAGATTGAGTTGTTATGATTATCATACAAGCATGTTTCATTATGAAGAAGGAGCACTTCGTATATACTTCATGCAAGCCCATCTTTTCTGGTGGCATGTTGTCTGCATTACAACAAAAGGGGGTTTTTAGCACATTTTTCTGCGACACTTTTCAAGCAGCGTTCTAATAGACTATCTAATATGACGGGTTAGTATATGGGTCTTATTATACGACACTTGCTTATTTTAGTCGTGGAGGTCATATTATATATAGTCTAATACGACACAGGTGTATGCGTCTTATTATTTTGATTTTATAAGACACTTATATGGTGTGGTCTTATTATAATGATGGAATATAATATGACACTTCATTTATAGGTCTTATATCAAATAGGTTTTATATGACACTTATTTATTTGGATTTTATTATGAAAAACAACCTAATTTGACGATTGATATCTTGGTCTATTACAATTTTTATATGGACCCTTATTTATTTGGACAAGGATCCTATCAAGTTACTTTTCATATTGCTCATGTTCAACCAAATCTTTTATATAATAAAGGAACATAAAGTTTTTTTTGGAACTTCCCTTATTAAGTAATATATATATATATATATATATATATATATATATATATATATATATATATATATATATATATATATATATATATATATATATATATATATATATATATATATATATATATATATATATATATATATATTATGAAAAATAAATGTTTTAAT
>LBNU01003244.1:48537-85116 GCA_014162995.1 Artemisia annua
TAATTAAGAAAACGTTTACTTTTCCTAATTATGCATAAAAAATATAAGTTCGTTTGTGATACTAAGGGTGCGCTTGGTTCAAACTCGGAAAAGGGTAAGATAATGGTGGGGAAATGGAAAGGTAAGAAAATCAATCCCCCAATTTATTGGGTAATGGTCCATTACCAACTATTGGGTAATGGTTCATTGCATTATGCTATACCAAGCATATTTTTTCATTATTTTTCCCTTTCGTCACCCCTATAACCCTCTAAAAAGATAAACATTACACATGTACTTGATATATAATATCAAATACTTTTGGGCTAAATAGTAAAATATGAAAAAACACGCTTTATAAAAACTATTTGCTTCTCATCTTCGGTAAATCAAGCCTAGGTGAACAGATGCAGATGAACACGCAATTTTTGTGGAGACACATGGGAGAGCGAGCTTTACTAGAACTAGGCCCTGCTCAAGAAACTAAGGCTAGGTTTGTTACTCCATATAATCCAGTTAAACTTATTTATTGCATTCTTACAGTAGCTAGCGGTAGTTAGTGATCTTATTGTAACGCATATCAAAAGTGGAGATACTTCCATTCTTTGATTATGGCAAAGACAACACTGAATAATGTTACAGGTTTGTCGGTTGGTTGAATATGGTGTGAGGATTTGACTGAGATTTAAAGATGGGTGTTAATTAAAATCTTTTAGTTCATTTGCCTTTGTAAAGCAAGAGTGTGAACCATCTTGGTAAATATTAAGCGTTTTCATCTTGGTATTAAACTTTAATCGACTGAATTTACCAAAAAAAAAAAAAAAAAAAAAAAAAAAAAAAAAAAAAAAAAAAAAAAAAAAAAAAAAAAAAAAAAAAAAAGTTTGTATATAAACAATGGTCGGGAACCATGGTTACCCAAAAAAATAAAATAAAATAAGGTCGAGATAAGCTAAAACAAGGTAGTGGTATTTAAGATGGATTAACTAATTTTAATATATTTATTTGTAATTTCTAAGAAAGCTAACATGCTTATGGGATTGAATGTCTTCAGATAGTTTTTTTCTGACACGTTCGCTTATTTAGTTAAAAAAAAAAACAAAAAAAAANAACAAAGAAAATACGGACCACCGAGTAAGACACTAGGAGGCCGGGGGTACAAAGCGAGGAACACGGGTTATCGAACCAGTGGATCCAGTTTAGATGAGCTTTTCTTAGCCTACACGATATCGAATGAAACATTAGCTTATGAAATGTAAGGTGTTCAGATATTTTAGAATATAGTTCTTTTTCAAATCTCCGTTTCTATTGAATTATTGGTTTATACAGTAGAAGCGTGTATCCACTTTTTCCATGATTGTTGGTAAAACTTTTGTACTCATACTTAGGTGCCCAAGATTGTTGGGAAATTATTATATTATATGCTTTTTACATTTACATATGGTTAGTTCTTAATCTAATGTTGTGTCATTCATTGACAACCTTCTTGAGTGTCCATTTTATTAGGATATGGGTTCGTTTATGTTGGTATATATTTACAGTTGGTGTAGCTCGAAAGGTACTTTGTTAAATACTTAAATGATGCTGCAAGATGTTGTATATAAGTTTGTGCTCTATGCTCTGTTGGAACTTGGAAGGAAATAATGGATTCGTATAATGATTGTAGATGTTGCTGCAAAACTTGTGATTTTGTCATGAATGAATTTGTAGTAATTATGTTATGAGGGAAGTTTTTGTGTGTCGGTTGGAAGAAAACTTTGCCTAAAAGTTATCTACTCTCAATTTCCACTGATATAATATTAGTGCTAGTCCCAAAAGATATTGTTTTTGACTAATGATATTTATTATAGAAAAAGTTAATCACGTCATGTATCTGTTGAACTAAAAATAATTCTTATACTATATATTATGGCAGTTGGTAAATACAGTAATACGGAGTATATAACAAGGGGAACTGATATTTGGTAAATAAACATGTTACTTATACTTAAATTCAATCATTTAATATTTAGCATCATACTGATTTTAAAGAAAGTTATAAAGCTAAAGTAGGAAACCTTCAGCGCAAACTATTGGTTGTGAAGGTATTTGGAACCTATAAGAGTAATTTGGTTGGTGTGGAAGTTCATGATCAATAAAAAGTAGAAGTTAACTCGCAATATTGCTCTTTATCTTCGAACCAAATGATCAAAATGGGCTGTGAATTTTAGTTTGTTTTAATTTAATTTCGTTAATTTAATTTCATTACTAGATCGGGAAAGAAAAGTGAGATGAATTGGCAACACTGGCTATTTGATCCGTTAAAATGTCAAATATGAAGATTTATGCAAGTGTGCTACAGATTCTGCAGTTTATATCAGGTTACAAGTTTGAGATTTTTGAGTTTCAGCTGCATTATGTTTGTGTGGTACAGGTTCTGAAGTCAACTCCTATATGGTTTTATAGTATAAACAGTTTTCAGTTAGTTTGGTACTGCATGACAGCGTCTCACAGTTAACAGGGTGTTTGGCAATGTGAGCCAGTTAAGTATGTAGCTGGTAGCTGTTATTCAATTTCTACAGATATGCTTTCATCATTCTGTCTTATTGGATGGTGCATTTTTATAGTTGTTGGATTAATTTGTGACGTGGCCATATGGGTAATATAATGGCTGGGTATAGTTTCATTCTTTGATTTGAGTTTCTAGTTTATGTTGTATGCCCTCTTGGGTGTTATTTTTTGGGTCCTGCTTTTTTAATTGTCCCGATTATGAAAACCGGATGTCTTTGTTTGTATCGATGTTGTTTGTTGATAATATATTGCTGCCTTTCAAAAAAAAAAGTATGACACGTTTTATTTCATCATTCTAATCTTGGGGCAAATGAAGGACTTAATGACCCCTGACATATTTTTAACCATGTTTAAGTTCATTTGCACTATATAAGTGCTTTGCTACTAGGTCCAATTAATTATTTGTCATACGGTGGACGTTGTAGATAAATGAGTATTTCAAAGCATTGAAGCACAAAGAACTTCACATTTCTCTAAATGGTGACACATACAATAATGATGTATAATTCTATCACAAGTAGCATATAACTTGCTTTAATGCCATGAAGCGGAGGAAATGACTAATGAAATATATAGAGAAGGTTCCTTGGAATCATACCGAGTGATTAAAACTATAATAAAAAATCACGAACCATAACTAAAAATAAAACAAAAAATAAACTATTTGTTTTTTAGTAAATAAAAATAAATTATTCAAAAATTTAGAAAAAACCTCGTGCGTGCACCAAAATGATAAAATTGGACTATCACTAATTGAAACATAGGACCCATTATTTTATTTACTTTCGTAAATATCAAGAAGAACATAAAACAGTTAAAAATGAGAACATGTGAATCTTATCTATTAGAGCACTCGGTGTCGTGCTCTAAAAACACGCCATTCGTCCCATGAATACCAATAACGGGCCATCGTTGGTACCGAGCAAAGTGCCATTCGTGAGCCAAACGTTTTTGAGCCACTCCACTGGCTCACGCCGTTCGTCCCTTTTGTGTGTGTGTGCTTTTTCTTTCTTTTTTTTTTTTTTTTTTTTTTTTTTTTTTTTTTTTTTTTTTTTTTTTTGTGTTGTGTTTGTGTTTATGATGTGTAACAAACTATTTTTATTACCAATTTAGCGGGTAAAACCGGATAATTTTCGACAATATAGTCATTATTAGCGGCCACTACCTAATACAGAGCTATATGGCTGATTTATGGTCCTTGTGGATAAAACCGGCCTCCCTTGGTTAATAAAACCATCACATCCCGTCACCCTCACCTCCCATTCACACAAACCCTAACACATTTTATCTCTCCTTTCTCCTCACTTTCTGCCGCCGCCTCCAAACAACACCACCGATCACCACTGCTACTCCCACGGCTAGAATACCACCAACCCACCCTTGTTTCATCACCTTGAAGGCGGATCTAAGGTGTACACGCCGTCACACTCCCATACGCGCCACCAACTGCTACACCGCCGTCAACCACCACTAAACAAGCTCAAATCCATCCTCCGGAGAACACAGGGTGAGACACACCGTTCTCTCCCGCGTGCGAAACGGTGTGGGACCACATTTATCTAAAGCGAGATGTTTGGTTTGGAATCATTTGAGTATGCATGTGGTCAAGTTAGGATCAAACCGTGAGCTCCAAGCTCACGGCTGCAAGTTATGGTCTAGCTAAGGTGGTCTCGAGTCTAGGGCTAGGATCTTGAGGTTATTTTATTGTTCAGTTATGGTTGTGGTTCGGATCGAAGAAGTTAGAGTTATGGCAGCCGAGTTAGGATAAATTTGGATGATTTTGGGAGTGTGGAAAGGGGTTGGATTAAGGTGGAATGATCTATAGTAGAGTACCACCCTTTTAATTTGAAGTGAATATTAAACTCGCCGGAAAATATGCCGGAGAAGATGGTGGTTGCCAGAAAAAATGCTGGAGAAGATGGTGGTTTTATGGTGGACCCTAAAAGCAATGATAGTGGTGATGACATAAGCTCACACATAGGCAAAAATAAGCAATTTTTACCGGCTTAGCAGGTACCCGGTTACCATAATGACTATTTGTCGAAAATTATCCGGTTTTACACACTAAATTGGTAATAAAAATAGTTTGTTACCTAACTCTGTAAAGTTGGAAAAGTACGTTGCTAATTTATGGACTTTACCATTTTTTTCATTTCGTTTTTGCTGGTTTTGGGAGGTAGGAGATGAAGGAAGTAAAAGCTGATGTCTTTTGAGTGTAGAAAGAGAAAATAGGTGGCTAGCATAAAAATATATTTTAAGGTCTACTTTTATGACCCTATAGTCTTCCTTTTTCCACCTTAAAAGATTTACCTTCAGAGTGCTATTGTCTAGTATCTTTATACCACTTTACTCAGTCAATGGATGTTAAAATAATAAAATCAAAGGTGCTCTTTTAAAAAAAAAAAAAAATATATATATATATATATATATATATATATATATATATATATATATATATATATATATATATTTACAGCTAACGTGTTTGCTTTCTACCTTTTGTCGAAGTTCAAATTTTGCAACTTTGCATCTTGGATGAAATTAACATTTAAGTATGTCACCTTCTTCATTGGTTTTAGCAAGGTTGTCAGGATCAGGATCCTACCTAGGATCGTTTTTGTCTTTACAAGATCGTAATCGTATGATCGGATTGGGATCGTAGATCCTATGAAAATGTATAATTTTTGTATAATGGTTGTAGTTTTATGCTTATATATAGGCTATGTTTGGCAAAAGTGGTTGTGAGCAGTAGTGAGCAGTAGCTGTGTGCTGTGAGCTGTAGCCACAGCTCACTGCTCACCGCTCACAGCTTCATAAAGAAGCATTGGAAAAATGAGCTTTCCTAAAAAAATAGCAAAGCTCACCGCTCTCATGCCAAACGAACACTAAAAATAAAAAAGCTCATTACTCACCGCTCATTGCTCTAAAAAGCTTTGCGCCAAACATAGCCATAATATTTTATATGATAAACAAATCTAAATAGATGATAAAAGAAAAAACAATAAGAAACATGAGCTTCTAGTAGAATTGGATCGGTTACGATCCTACGATCCTATGTACGATCCTACACCGATCTTGCTTCACTTGAGATAAAAACATGGGCGTTTGTAGTAGGATCGGATCGTTTACGATCTTACGATCCTGCGTGCGATCCTATGATCCTAGACCGATCCTGATTAAATTAAGATCCTACTAAGATCCTGCTCGTTTTTTATATGTAGGATCGTAGGATCGTACGATCAGGATCGCGATTTTGACAACCTTGGGTTTTAGTTTTAAAACAATTTGTGAGTCTGCCTAGTTGCATGGATTAGGATGTAATAAATCTAATGCAAGCGGGTATTGAGTCTTTCATTTAATTAACCAAAATGTTAGAGCCTTTCATTCAATTAATGTAAAATTTACTTGATTACTACAACAAATGTTAGAGCCTTTTATTTAATTAACCAAATGTTAATATATCGCGGTTAAAATATACACAAATGTTAGAGCCTATCATTTTAATTAACCAATGTAATAATCAAGTAAATTGTTATTTTCTTTCCCAAAACCAAAAAAACTAAAAGTAACAACCAATGTATTTTTATTTTTATATAAAGTGTGTTTGTATGAAAAAAAAAAGATGCGGGACCCAATAACATGTTAGTGATGTGTTATGAGGGAGGGGTGTTTGAGTGACTGGTGTGTTATTAGTTTGGGTATGATGTGGCGCTGAGGTGGCATACCAATAGTGTGTTACTATAGTTGGCCTTATAGAACACTCAATGTACATGTGCCCCATCACATTTGATTTGATATTATATGTCGTGTTCGCGCTTTAAAAGCATGTAATAATGTAGGTCACCTTATGTTATAATTTATTGAATGGGAGTATGTAATACTTCACTGTTAATTAGTCTCTGTGTCGCATCTGCTAGGTGTAGCCACAAGCAGAACAATTGACCCAAAGCCTCTGGTCTAGTGGCATGTGAGTTGCCCACCAACCTAAAGGTTGTGAGTTCAAGCCAGGGCCGTCCCGTGGATTTTGGAGGCCCTGTGTCATGATTGTGAAAGAGGCCCTCTAGAAATGAAAGATTTAAATGTTGTTTTCTCCTTTATGGTTCCATACTCAGACCATATATATACGTTGGTTTTGTTTTAGAAGCAAACTTCAACTATACAAGTACAAAAAATGTTTTACAGTAAAATATAGCAATCAGAATTTAAGTTTTATAACCACAGATCCCACATCGTGGGGTAATACGAAGTTGTGATGCTTCTTATAAGTATATAAGAAGAATGGTTTAAAAATAAAGTAAATAAATAAATACAGATCCACATGACTGCAGATCTAGACATCTATTGGGCTTTATACAAATCGAATCTTGCCCTTAATAAATTATATACGTATTGGGCTTTGTTTAAATTTGAGGCCCCTTAAAATTTTTGGGCCCTGTGCGGTTGGCCCGCACAGGCTTATATCCGGGCCTGGTTCAAGCCTCGTTGAAGGCATTTGTGAGATATATTGTGAGATAAGTAGTATAAGTGTGAAAAAATTGTCTGTTATAAAAAATATATAAAAAAAAATAAATCTAATTAATGCTATGACAACAGATTAGGGAATATAATACCTTTGTAATCATCGCATCATCATATAGGTTTGACCTCTCGACATCCTGCATAATTCAAAATTTAACCTGAAATTAAATTACTGAAAGGTATGAAATTTATTTACACACTTGACACAGCAAACCCTTCGATCAATCAACTAAAAATAAGAAACATTTAGCATATCAGATTAGGGTTTCGGCTAGTATGATCATAGATATTAGAGAATTCAGATTGAAACCCTAAATGCGAATTTACAATCCAACCTTAGAATTCAATGAAAGGCTTTATATGAACCAATAGTCATGTTTGAAGTAGATCGTGATAGTGGCATATGTGGTATGGATGTTGATTATGTTTCTGCTCTGGATTGTCTTCGTGATATGATTCCAAGCTTTGATTTTAGTGGTTTCACTAATAAGGACACCGTCCCTTCTAAAGCAAAACAAACACTAGCTAGTGCCCTTTTTAATGAAATGGTCAAGGATATGAAAGTTCACTTTGGCATGACTGTGAGACATAAAGATGTTTTTTAGTGTCTACATGCACCACATGCTCAGGATTTTCTACTAGCTATCCCCATAGATGGGCTAGGTCAACATATGTCACCGGTGGATTATCGTACTATCCTTAACTATCGCCTTAATTATGATTTCATTATTTTCGGTTGATGAGATATGCCCTGTTTGTCGCAAGGCATGTTTGGATTCCTTTGGGGAACATGGGGTTCATTGTAAAGAGCTCCTGGGCTTCAAGTACAGACATGATTTTGTTAGAGACGTCTTTTTTTATGTATGTAAGCGTGCTGGGATCTCCGCCAAGAAAGAAGCGCCTATGAACTTTTTGACGGACCTATCGGATGGAAGATCTAGACTGAGACCGGCTGACATTTTAGTTTTTGGATGGTTGGGGGGAAACATGCTTGTGTGGATCTGACCGCGGTTTCTCCTCTCGTGGGGTTGAGTAGTCGGGGTTTTACAGCTGGACATGCCGCTTTGAAAGCCGCCTTATGCAAAGTGACAAAAAATGAGAAAGCATGCATTCAAAATCAACACGTTTTTATTCCTTTCGCATTTGATTCATTTAGTTTCCTTTCACGTGAGGCGATGGAACTACTCAACAGAGTCAAACGAGTTATGAACAGTAATGTTATGCTGTGTTTAAAAAAGCGCGCATCAAGCCTGATGCGTGATGCGTTGCGATGCGCGGGTCTGTTGCATCAGACACCCTGATGCGTTGCATTTACGGGATGCGAGGTGATGTGCGCGCATCAGTCACGCATCAGCTGATACCTCCCTCTTACCTGCTACTACCTGTATTCATCTCAATCTTCATCAATTGGTGAGTTCTTCAATTTCTCCTTCCTATACTTTTAATTACTACTTTCTAAACTCTTAGTTTCTTCTTTCTAAACTTTCTTTATCTTTAATCTTCTTGTAATTTCTGATTAATATCATCAAAATTACAATTCTAAAATTCTAACCTTAATTTTAGAGTGGATGCTGGAAATGTTTCGGGTTCAACCAACCCAAACCCTTCTTGTGCATCAACTGATTCTAAGGACATAGCTCACCAATTTGCAGTCCAAGACCCTAAAAATAGAAACAACGTTACATGTAAGTTCTGTGGTAAAGTGACTAAGGGAGGAGCATTTCTGTTAAAGGGACATTTGGTTGGAGGTATGCGTGGTGTTAGTGACTGCCCTGGAGTTCCTAATAATGTTAAAGTACAAGTTGAATTGTATATGAAGAACAAACAATCTTTGAAGGATAATAGTTGTATGCGTCGTGTGATGGGTGAAGTCGATGAATATGATGAAGAGGAGGATGATGATTGTATTGTCACATCCATGAAGAGGGGAAGTGGCTCGAGACAGGGAGGTAGCAAATGTGCTCCTAAAAAGCCAAGACATAAGGGTCCATTGAATATGTACTTCGCTAGTAAACCACAAGGTGTAAAAGGAGCACGAAGACAACAAACGATAAATGAGGTGTGTAAAAAGGAGTTAAGAAACAATGCTTGTAAAGAGATAGCTAGGTGGTTTTATGATGCAGGGCTTCCTTTCAATGCAGCTAGCTATGATAGCTTTCAGATTGCAATGGAAGCGGTTGCTCAATTTGGCCCGGGGTTTAAACCACCTAGCATGTATGAGCTTAGAGTTCCTTTACTCAAGAAAGAAGTGGAAGAGACTGAAGAAAATATAAAGAATTACAAGAAGGAATGGGCCATCAAAGGTTGTTCTATACTATCTGATGGATGGCGTGACTCTACTATTCAAAAAGATATTGTAAACTTCTTGGTAAACTCTCCGAAAGGTTCCGTGTTTATAAGATCTATGGATGTCTCAGAAGTTACAAAAGATGCTAACACATTGTTTAAAATGCTTGAAGATACAGTGGATGAAGTAGGAGAGGAGAATGTTATTGATTTTTCCCGTTTCGCGAATCATGCTACTTGAATGAACAATATATATTGATAAGAGTATGCACAAGAAATGTGCAGTGACTCGATATGAGAACAGAGGGTGGGTTGTTTATGTTAAACACACACTTTTATTAATAATAACCACACTTTACAATGATTACATTCGATACATATATATACTACTTGAACCGGTACCATTGAACCATTGTGTCCCTTGGCTTTGTAACCGATTCTAACTGCCAAAACAGTTACTAACTATCTAATTTACATGTTCAGCCCTTAGGCTTTCAAGACTTATGATTCTTGATTACTTTAATTCCAACAAATGTGATTCAAGTTGTAACAGATAATGCTTCAAACTATGTTAAGGCTAGTAAGTTGTTGGAAGCTACGAGACCACACTTATATTGGACTCCGTGTGCAGCTCACTGGATTGATCTTATGTTGGAGGATATAGGAAATCTTGAAAGGGTTAAGTCTTGTTTGAAAAGGGCGATGTTCATGAATGGTTATATATATAACCATGTTGGAGTTGTTAACATGATGAGAAGGTTTACAAATCAAAGAAACTTGCATAGGCCTGCAATCACTAGATTTGCAACATCTTTTATCACTCTTGCACAACTACACAAGCAAAGAAACAATTTGCAAAGGATGATCACATCTGATGATTGGATTAATAGCAAATGTTCAAAGGACACGGTGGGAAAGGAAATGGTAAGAACTAGGTTAATTCTACATATAGGTAACGAACTTTCCATAATTTTCAATGTTACGTAATTTACTTTCGAAAATACTAAGTTAGGTAATGAAACTTTCATCTTTGTTCAATGTTATGTAATTTTGCTTATTTTTGTAACTGGCAACCGGTTGCAACAGGTTACCTTTGATTGACCGTATTCTTAACTTAAAAAAAAAAGAAAAAAAAAAAACGCTTTTTTATTAAGTCAACATCAGAAATGGGCATCAACTTGCTACTAACTTCCATATGCTTTTATTAAGTCAACATCAGAAACCATTTTTCTAATCCCATAAGTTTTGCAATCAAGTTTGAATCTTTTGACTTTTCCTCCGTAGCCCTCGATGAAAAAGATTCAGAAGAGGTGAATTCATGAGTCGAGTACATCATTGAAGATGATCTGCTACATCATTGAACCAGAAAACCAATTAATCGGTCAAAATATATTCTTCATATTGTGATTTATGCTTCAAAGTACTAATTTTTTTTCTACAAAAAATCGAGAGGACTACTACACCTGCTAACTCATCTGAGTCTCTACTTGCATAAGCATTTTCTTGATAAGACTTGTTTGGCAAAAGATTTTGTTTTGAAAGACCTTCACTAATCACATCCCTGAGCTCTGCATAACAATCTCTTGATGACCTAGTTACTAATTTTCTTTCTTTTTCATAACCCCTATCATAATCATAAACTCTAAAACTTTCAAACCGATCCGAACCAATCCTGCTAGAAATTTCCTCACTTGGCTTCTCCTTTTTCTTCAAACTCGTAATATATGTACTTTCTTATAAAGATAAGAAGACATGATTTGTTTTGTTTTTGATTTTGGATTCGATTTGGATTTTGAAAAAATTAAGTGAGTGGATTTTACTTGTCAAAAAATTAGGGTTTAGAAATAAAAAGGGGAAGAAGGAGGGAAAAGGGAAATATAAGTGGGTATCTGACCTCATATGTGGGCCCAAAATCGTTAGCCGGTTATATTACCTAACATTGAAGGTTTCAATAAGTTTCATTGCCTAACTTAGTATTTTCGAGAGTAAATTACCTAACATTGAAAATTTTGGAAAGTTCGTTTCCTATATGTAGAATTAACCCTAAGAACTATTCTAAGTGATAAGTTTTGGAGAAATGTTGCATATGCTCTTAAGTTAACGGGACCTCTTATGAAGGTTTTTAGAATTTTTGATGGGGATAAAAAGCATGCCATGGGATATATCTATGAGGCCATGGATAGGCTTAAAGAGACCATTAGCACTTCTTTTGCAAATAAAGAAGTGCATTATAAGAAAGTTTTTGAGATTATTGACCAAAGGTGGGATTTCCAACTCCTCAAGCCCTTGCACGCGGCTGGTCATTTCTTAAATCCTCAATGGTTTTATGATGAGTCAAAAAAAGTAGACTGTGAAGAGATAAGGACTGGTTTAAATGCTTGCATCCGTAGATTGGTTCCGGATTTATGAATTCAAGATGCTATCGCGGATGAGTTGACTTTATACCACAAAGAAAAAAGGATGTTTGGAGATCCCATGGCAATACGACACAGGAGTATAAAAGCTCGAGCAGACTGGTGGGTTGCATATGGATCATCAGCTCCAAACTTACAAAAGTTTGTTGTACGTGTTTTGAGCCTCACGTGTAGTGCTACTGGATGTGAGAGAAACTGGAGTGCTTTTCAACACATTCATACCAAGAAAAGAAACAGATTGGCACAAGATCGATTAAATGACATGGTGTATGTCAAATATAATCGTGCTTTGGATCGTCGATACAAAAGAATTGACACGACCGATCCTATTCTTTTGAAAGATATTGATGAAAGTAATGAATGGCTGATGGGGCATATGGATGGTGAAGAACAACCTGCTACTAACTTTGTATATGTTGATGATGATTTAACTTGGGCTGCTGTTGATATAGCTTCTGGGGCATCTGAGCCGACTTATCCTACTCGAGCTTCGACATCTAGAGGTAGCACACATGGTTCATCAAGCACTCCAAAGGGGAAAGGGGTTGCTCATACCTCCACCTCTAGTTCTAAAGCACATCGAGGGCTGATAGATGAAGATTATGAAGAGGATCTTGGACTTTCTGAAGATGACGGGGTTAATGAGGAGCTTGGGATTGATGTTGATGATGACGAGGATGATGAATGACTTTTAGTTTAGTCTTGGAGGAGTTAGAGACACATCTTTCCATGCATGCTTTTGAAGTGCTTTTAATTGTTCAAAAATGATAAGGCTTTTGATCTAACTTTATGGTTTATGTATTTTAGCGATATGGAATCGTGAACAATGAAAATGCATGGTATCTTTTGATATAAAAGGTGGTATGAATGTGTTATTAATGTGTTTTGTGATCTATATATAATTTAAGTATTTTTTTATAAAATTGTCGCCTCGGGTATGTGATGCGCGCGCTTTCGCCTTGGCGCATCGCGCCTCGGCTTTTTGACCCTTATCGCATCGGCGCGCATCGCGTTTTTTAAAACCAAGATATTATGACACATAGATCCACGAATATTGTTTTCAAAAGAGTTAGCTTTGCAATCCAAAAAGGGCTAGCGGCGCAGCGTGTTGCTCGTTTGCCTTCAACCACTATGTAAATTTTTTTTTGGAAAAAAAAAAAAAAAAAAAATGTTTAAAAATCTGGTTTTTCTTAAATTTACATTGAGACACCAGATGTTTAAAAATCACTCCCGCTTTCTAAAAGTTCTTTTCTTTTTTATTTTAAACACCTATACTTTCAAAAATAGGTTTTCTCCTTTTAGTATCTAAAAACAAATTTTTATATATATATATATATATATATATATATATATATATATATATATATATATAGTGTAACTTTCAAACGAGAACCATCTTATCTGCGAGAACTGAGAGAACCACCAAAAACATACATGCACGCCTTCAATAATTGTATTTTTGCACATATGTTTTAAAAACAACACATATGTTTTAAAAAAAACATAGTTGTTCTAAAGNTATATATATATATATAATATATATATATATATATATATATATATATATATATATATATATATATATATATATATATATATATATATATATATATATATATATATTTTGCCAAATATAGAGATATTTAACCTTTTAATTAAACACACTTAAAATAACAATCTAGTTTTTCAAAGTGTCAAAACCTTCAATGGAGATTTTCTTTTATTATATAAAAAATTTAACATAGGGTAAATTTATCTGTTTATCAAGTAAAAACATGTGAGTGAGAGAGAAAAAAAGGAGTATAATAATGCTTACAAAGCAAAGTGTTTGATGAAATTGCTGAACGTTTTTCTAAGATATGTTGAGCTATACATTTTGCCTGCAGTGTGCTATATTGACCTTATATTGAGTCTAAAACTGTATACGTCATGTACTTTATTATAGCTATTATCATATTATGTTTGTGGATAAAAATTAAAATAAGATCCTTTTATAGTTTTGGAAGTGCATGGTCTTATTAACTTGAAATGTTTTGGTTCTTCTTGTTGTCTTATTCACTAGGTTTCGCCATTGCCTGAAAAGTTTGGGAAGTAGTGTTTGTTGGTGATTTCATGTTGAGATATAGTCTTGGATAATGCTGTTAATATTTGCTCCTGAGGTGTTATTAAAGCATTTGTTCTATAGTCAGATGGCATAAGTATATATGGGGAAGTCATATGAAGCGAGATCCAGCAATGATATCAAAGGGCCACTAATTATGTATAATCAGTTTTATAGTGTCTAGCTAAACTGTGAACTGATGGAGTGAAGGTGTAATACACTTAAACAAATAGATAGTAGTACTTATAACTATAGAAAGATGGAAGACGAAAACCGTCTTTTGACCAAAGTGAAATGACTGACATAACCACATTTAACCTTCTTTTTTTTTACCCAAATGAGGGTATATCATTTGTTTCACTTTTGCCCAGGACAAAAAGTGTACCAAAAATTTTCAGAAACAAATTGCGCTTGCACTTTCGGAGTTATAGTGATTGTGCCCGTGAGGTGGACAAACCATAAGGATCAGTTTACTCTATATTATAAAAAATAATTTAGAACACAGCAAAGGAATATATTTAAATTTACCTTCTCAATGGCTCGAAATTCAATGCCTTCAACATAAATCGCACCATCTCCATACTGGTAGGTTGAAAAGCTCTCCAGCAGAAACTCAAACACGACCTCCTCTTTCGGGTTCGAGTATCTATCCAACTCAATCATCATCCACTCCTTGTCTCTCCATGTTGCAAAATATGTATGCCGACTTTCGGTCCCCTTTTTAAACTTAAGGTTAACATATGCCAGTTTACTTGAAAAGTTTTTTGAATCACAAAATTTGAAGACTAAATAGACTCCAAAAACAACATCTGAAGATAAAAATTGAGCATTTGTCTTGATGTTGATGTTTAAGTTGGAAATATCTGACATCTCCACTATTGTATCAAACCTGCACGTATTATAAATAAATGTTCATAATGTGTTTATCAGTCGCAGCTTCATACGTACACTTACACTTTTGAATTTAATATTTATTTTTTCTCCATAAACATTGGAAAAGGAAATATATATACACGTCCAACAACAATGCATATTATCACTTGTGTACTAAAAGGGGTAGAGAAAGAACCTTGATTCTGGAAGAGATTGCCACTTCCGTGGACAACTGTTTATGTACGAAAATGTTGTGGCTGATACCATTTTATTTCTTTCCCGATTACCAATGAATGACAGCAGCTGTATGATTAATTCAGACTCGATTTATATCATGTGTAATTATGTAAATGCAAGTATGATTTTTAAGCTATCCCTCAATAAGTAAACGATGCATAAACAGTGGACACAATATAACTGAGATATATTAACGAATTGATTACCACTTTGTCTTGTTGAAGAAGGATTCCCTTCAAAAAAATGCTGTAAAGATCCTCTTTCTTAATGGTAGAATAGATTTCAGGGCACTTTGACATCTGGATTATTTCTTTATAGTCTTTTGGCAATTTGGGCTCCCAATTCTCATAATCCTCCTGTATATACATTAATCAATTAATGAACTAATGTTTCTTACAGTTACTTTCTTACAATTTATAAAACAGTTAAAGGCCATAGTTAAGATATATATGAATAAAAGTTAGCTAATTTTGTCAAAATATAGAAACTTACCTGAAATTCCAATGATTTCTTGAGTTGTATGACCACTTCATCCGCTGTTGGTCGTCTTTCCCTCCTGTGATGTAAGCATTGAAAGGCAATCCTTGTAAAGGTAATATATGACTGTGGCGCAATTTGTTCTTTAATACCCTCGAACACTAACTTATCAAGTTTTCCTTCATGATAGTGTTGTTTAGCCAAAAAGGGTAAATAAAGATACTCGTCATCTAGTTTTTCGGATGATAGTTTCCCACATAATAAGTCAAATAAAACCGCACCCAACGAGAATATATCAGATTCTTTAGTTAGGAAGCCTGTTTTCGAGTATAGAGGGTCCCGATAGCCAATTGTGCATCTAACATTGTTAATGACTGCATCCTGATTTACTGGACATACTAAGGAAAGCCCAAAATCACTAATTTTTGCTTTCCAATCATCAAACAGTAGAATGTTGCTGCTGTTGATGTCCCTATGTATAACCATTTCTTGACTTGAAATAGTTCCATGAAGAAACTCCAAACCGATTGCAATATCGATGCATATTTTAAGTCGCGTCACCCACGTAAGACTATCATCGCTCAAGTACTTATCAAGACTTCTTCTGGATGCATACTCATAAAGAATAATTTTCTCACCCTCTTCATCACAATAGCCTACAAGACCAATTACATTTTCATGTTTATGCTCCACAAGGATTTCAAGCTCTGTCTTAAATTCAGCTTCTCCTTCAGCAGATTTCCTATCCAAGCGCTTTGCAGCAACGATGTAATTATGTCCATGAGTGTGAGTAGCTCCTCTGTATACTTTCCCAAAATCTCCGTGTCCAATGATATTGTCTTTACTGAAGTCTTGCGTCGCTAACTTTATGTCTTGAAGTGACACTTTGAGGTTGTCCTTGTGGTTCTCCTGTGAATCATAGGACAATCAGTCGATTTGATAAGTAAAAATTATTGAACTCTTTGCCATCTAAAACTCCTTTAACGTCTCTAAGTTCAGGGTTACGGTTGTAAATCAAGCTTGGTTGTTGCATTTTAAAATTATAGAAGAAATATTTATGCATCACGGTCAGAAGGGGACGGGGGGAGGGGGAAGTGAGGAGGTTTACTGACGAATCATTGATTTGGTAAAGTTTAAGATTAAAACAATATGTCACAAAAGTTAAGGACTAACAAGATTTAAATGGTAAGATCGTTAGTTCACTAAAAGTTTGAGAATTAAAAATTTTAGTTACACAAATGTTACATACGACTAGGAAGAATAAATGAGGAGATTATAAAGTTATTCAAAAAAATTACACACCTGACAGTATAATGCTTTTTTAAGTTCCTTGATGACAACATGTATTGATGGACGTTTGACTTGAGTCACTGCTATACATCGAAATGCGATTTCTGAAAATGTGTCCAAAGACTCTTCATTGGGTCCTATACTTAGTGAAAAGGCACGTTCATCTGTTTCTTCCTTGATCTTGTGATCAATAATTTCCATTAGTGTTCCCTTCTCAAAATGATCTCGTGCAATGGGTGCAAGCCCTTTCCCATTAACTCTGGTGAAAATAGAATCATAGGCCAACCTCCCGGTCAAGATCTCAAATAACACCACTCCAAAAGAGTAAATGTCTGATTTCTTATGTAATTTACCATACTTCTGATATTCTGGATCTAGATACACATATGTACCTGCAATCATATCGGTATAGATAGTGCTGGCCGCTAGATTTGCTGGGTGGAATTTGGAGAGCCCGAAATCAGTAATCTTCGCCTCCCAATTATCTCCCAATAGAATATTATCGCTCTTGATGTCACGGTGTATCATCTTTTGTTTGCCATAATCTGTGTTGTTGTGAATGTAATTCAAACCATGTGCAATGTCAAGACATATATTTAGACGTTGCACCCAAGTAAGATTAGTCAACTTTTCACTGTTTCCCAGATAATTTTCAAGACTTCCATTAGAAGCAAGCTCATAGACAAGGATCATGTGATCAGGATCTTCATCACAAAAACCCAGAAGAGAGATTATATTGTCATGTCTACAGCAAGTCAGAATCTCAATTTCTGCAATGAACCCTCGTTCTCCTTTGCGATTGTGCATGCGCTTCACGGCTACCATGCTGCGCTTCTTGGGAAGATCACATTTATTCTTCCCTTGAATGGAAGATGAATTACTGCTATCAAAATGTTCGAGTTGTGCCATGTATACCATACCAAATCCGCCTGCCCCAATGAGATATTTTTCGGCAAACTTCTCTGTTGCCATCTCGATATCATTAAGTCCAATCCTCAAGTGGTCCAGGTTCTTCGACTGCAACATTGTGGACATTCAAAATACAACAACGTACTTAAATAAATTATTGAATGAAAAAAGAATCACAATCTGGAATAATTGTGATGTTAATAGAAAAAAGTTATACAACAACACTATATTCTCATCCAATGGATTCCATTAGCTTCGACATGATTTGTGATTTGTTACTAGTGTGCAGGCCCATGGTAATTGGTGCAGATGGTATTTTGATTTCGGGGTTTTTGGGCGTTGATTGTGTGGTGTGGAGGTGGTCATATCAATAAATTTATTAATGGTCATTTATCATTTTAGAGTGCCAGGGTTATGAATATGAGACAGCAATGTCTTGTATAATTTCTTTGTAACTGGGATTAAATGTGAAAAGCCTCTAATCATATCTATCGTTCGTATAATCTACTCTTTTGCTTATTAATTAGGATGACCGGCCTTTAACTAAAATTATAAAATAATTAAGTACCTTCAAGTGATGAAATGATATATCGTCAACTGCATTCTCTGGAAGTTCCTGGAAATGATCAGTTAATAATTTAACAGTTATTATTGCATAGTTGATAGATAGAACAGTTATTATTGCAAAAAATTGATAAACAAGTTGATTTTCTTACTTTCCATTGAAGTCTTAACGCTTTTTCAAGTCTTTTGACAACCTGATCTATGTACGGACGATCTGCTCTTTCCTCTTTTATGCAGCAATATGCTGTGTCTGAGAAGATTTTGAATGCTTCTGGGTTCATCTGTTTTCGTAAATGTGGATCGATCATTTCATCCAAATGAGATTTAGCCAGTTGACTTAATAACCCCTCTCCCGACTCATCTTCTCTTTCATCTTTATCTTCATCTCGGTTTTCATCTTTGTATTCATTTTCATCGACTGCACTCCTTCCGCACAAGACTTCGAATAATACAACACCGAATGAATACACATCTGACTTGTGGGTCACACCACCAGTCTTTTTATATTTTGGGTCCATATATACATTCTTAACAACATCACGAGTACGAAGAAGACGGCACCTCCGAGCTACGGTATTTTTCAATGAAAGTTCAAAACCAGATAACTTGGGTTCCCATTTGTCATCTAGTAAAATATTCGAGCTCATGATGTTGCAATGTATGACACTAAAATCTCGTCCAGGATGATAATGGAGGTAACTCAATGCATTCGCAACACCAACACATATCTTCAGTCTTTGCATCCATGTGAGGGTCTGGTCACTTAGATATTCGTTAAGACTTCGGTTGGCCTCCTTCTTGTATATGATAATCTTATTTTCCTTGCTCTCATAAAACCCAATAAGAGACACTAGATTCTTATGCCTGAGACTAGAAAGCATCAAAACTTCCGTCCAAAACCTTTTGCTCTCATCTTCTATGCAATTGGTATAGAACCTCTTAACAATAATATCAGTGAATTGTTTGAGACGGCCTGTGTAAATCATTCCATGCTTAACTTTTTCGATAATATTCTCAACATCAAAATTGTTGGTTGCTGATTCTATATCTTGAAAGTTGAGTTTAAAGTGAGAAAGATCGTCGAGGAAAGACTTTGTCTTTTTGCTAACATGGGACTCAACACTTGTAGATATGGAGGTCAATGATCCCTATAATATGTACCAAACAAGACAACATTAATAAGTGTTCCAAAAAATGACACGAGTAGAGATATGGAGGTCATTTTCTAAAATTCCAGTGATTTACAGCAATAGCATTAAGTAAATAATTTTACTCGTGCTACTATTAAAATCATCAATAAATAGAGATTAGTTATTATATAAACAGCAAGATGAAAGAGAAAAACGTGTCTTACAGGCTCATTGTCACATGCGAGTTGAAGTTCCAAAGCTTTCTCAAGTCTTGCGACAATCTCATCTATATTCGGGCGTTGTGATCGCTCTTCATTTAAGCAGTCACACGCTATTTCTGCGAAAACATTGAATGATTGTGGATCCATTTGTTTCAATAGATCCGGATCAATTATATCATCAAGAAGTTTCTCCCTATAGTGGAAAATGGCCATTGGAACCAAATACTTATTATCTTGATCGTCGCTTTTAGATTTTCTACCACAAAGTAGTTCAAACAATACTACCCCAAACGAGTAAATATCTGACTTGTGGCTCAAAGTTTTAGTCTCTAGATATGTGGGGTCTGTATAGCCCTCCCTATCCCAAACTTTATCAACATGGAATGAATGACGCCTCTCAGAAGCTTTAATCTTCATGGAAAGTCTAAATGCAGATAACTTGGGTTCCCAGTTATCGTTTAATAGAACTGTCCCGCTGCCGATATTTTGATGTATTACGCTAAAATCGCGTAGCTCATCATAATGAATGTAACTCAATGCATTCGCAAGACCGACACATATCTCCAATCTTTGCACCCATGTCAATAACGTCGGGTCACTTAGACTGTTGTCAAGACTTCCCCGGTTCTCATACATGTTAATGATGATTTTCTCACCATTTTCATCACAAAACCCAACTAATGAAACCAAATTTTTGTGCTTGAGAGTAGAAAGCAATGAAATCTCCATCCAAAACTGTTGTTCCTTTTCATCATCCCATTCTTTACTTGACCATCTATGAGCATGGATTTTAATCAGCTCACCGGACCACACGAGCTGTCCCTTGTAATGATTTACAAGATCAGCTTCTCCGATGGAATTTTTGTCAGCGAAGTTGTTGGTGGCCGATAGTATATCTTCAAGGGGGATTCTTAGGTGAGCAAAGGCATCAAGGGAAGACATTATATATTTTTCTGTTTTATTAAGAGGCGTTTAGGTTACAAGAAGGATGCAAAGATATTTGGAAGAACAAATAAAAGAAGAGTAGAAAGAAGATGCGGTGCTGCAATCAATGGTGTTAATTTGTATTGACTGTATTCAGTGTTTGTTTTTACTTTTTATAGCCCCTTACTACAATATATGCATGACCAATGTAGCTGTCCTCCAACGAAACCTAATTATAAAAGTAATACAACTTGACCAGTGATGAAGGAGTCTTTGTGTTTATTAAATTCCAAATATCAGACTTTTGGCCGACAAAGTGGACGCAAAATGCATAATTACAAAAGTGTCGTTCTTCCCAAAACCCATTTTCTGTATAGGAACATAAACAAATTGTACCATGCCGGCCATCATGTGATGATTCACATAATCCAATGATAAAACGTGTTTATCAACAATGCCTACTATTTTTATATTTCATTTTTCTATGTGTATGGACAAAGATTATGTAGTGGGTGACTCAGATCGGCAATATAATTAAGACCTTAATAGATAAACAAAGCTTTTTAAAAATTAAAAGTATGAATTGTAGACCCTGGGTGTGTCACATATAAGAGCTAGTTGCTTTTTAAAATTCACATGCGTATGTACCATTTAATCAAATATTTATTTATTTAATCATTTTTGGTCATAAAACGTGTTAGATTAGCTTTTACAGAAAAGAAAACAAAACATCTACACTTATACGTAATTACTCGTAGTATTTAGTACTAGGAAGGGTTTTGATACTAGCAATGGTAATATTTGTCGTTAATCCGCCACTAAAAGTAGTATCTCAAAACTGTCACTAACAATTGGTTGCTTAAATCACATCTCATACCATGTTTGAACAAATTCCTCTCAAATTTGTCGCAATTTAAAATCCTTGTGAGGACAAAATTTGTTGTTAATCAGTCAATAAACGATACAATTTATTTGGCATTTGTTCAAGATGTCACACAAACGAATACAACAGTGATTATAGTCACGGAATCCATATCCAAATAGCAGCCCTCCATGTCTTCAATAATATACACCTTTAGTCCCCGAAGTTATAGTCGGGAACACTTTAAGCTTGAACTTTGAATGAATAACTCTTTGACCCATGTGTTTGACCAGCTGAAGCTTAACCTTCCAACAAGGCATAACAACTCTAATGTAACTAAATTGCATTACTGAAATAATAATAATAATGCACCATTAATAAAAACAATCTTAATAAATAAGGATGAATTAAGTACTTTGTGGCCCTGGCTCTCCACGAGCTGCAAGCAGAATAACAACATAAATGTGGATAAATGTAACCTAATTGTTATGACTTTTGGAGAAGAAAATAGCATAAATGTACATATACAAAACAAAGCTTAGCTGTAACGTATGACATAAATAGTTATTAATATGCAGATGTTTCCTATAAGCTTTATTGAAGTGATTATTTGAGCATTGCAAATACAGGTCAAACAATGAGGTTATATTAGCTACAACCAAAATGCTTACGATTATCTAATTGCTCATGGGTGTTTCAGTTTGCTTATTTTAACATCTTATCCTTATGCTTATATGCGGGTGATTAGCTCAATAAAAATTACGCAATGAGAATTAGGTTGTTTGTATAAGGAATTTCAAACACACCCTTTAGGGTTGTCACTTACAATGTCAGACACCCTTAACTGCAACAGCTCCATCTAGTATCTTAATCAGTGGCCAAACTAAAATGTTGTCATTCTTGTGGCTTTCATGACAGCGTGGATGCGAAATTGATCTCCAAAGTTCTTCCAGCGGGGCGTATGATGTTCCTACACCAAGACAACGTGCATCAAGATCAAACGTCTCCCATACAATTAATTGGCCTTCTTAACAATGGGTAACCGAAAATTTTAGCAGTTCATTTTAGCAATGGGTAAATGAGCTAAATATGGCATTAGGGACACCTCTCATTTTTCAAAAATTATTTATGTATCTTGTTACTATTATCATTTGTCCCACATAGGTGTGAAGACTAATAAGAGAAAATAAAATAAGAATAATGAGAAATGTTTGTAGACACACATTTCAAATGAAGAAGGAGAATTTCATGGGAGATGCATCTTATTTTGTAGGTGTATTTGAACTGTGCGGCCGTAGTTACTTCTCATTCTACTTTTATTTCTCATTTGATCCTTACACGTGAAGTATAAGTAAAAGAGTGTTTATAAATGAAAGAAAAAGTCTAGCTAATGTTAAAAAAAACATGTGGAGATGACTAAAAAATATATTAACATTATACTTATTTATTTTATAGACTTAACACTTATCACTTTGCAAATTTGCAAGCGGGAATAACAAAAAAGTTATAAGTTTAGAAGTCATAATATAAGCTAAATTTTAATTAAACAACTATAAGTTACATTTAGTAATAGTTGTAATGTGTAAATTAAATTCATTAAATTATAATATGTTACAAAATTTCAAAATTAAAATATACAAACAGAAAGTGTGTAAACCTAATTTTTTAAAAACTTCTATTAATAGAAAGGCCAAAATTATTTATAGTAGTTAAGATTAAAGATAAAGATAAATATAAAGATTAAAGATAAAGATTAAAGATATGATAAGTAGGTGTTATATATTTTAAATAACATATACACTATACACCTTTGCATCATTTGCCAAATAGAGTGGCTAAGTTCATATCTCTAACATGTTTGGAGCTCCTTAGACCTTGTTAAGTTCAACCATTTCTTTGGTAGGCTGTAAACAAAGCCATTGTTAATTTCATCGTTTGAAAGAGTAACGCCATCATTCACTAGTTCATTTATGAGAACTTTATATCTGGTGAATGTTTGTGAGACTAATTCACCTTCAATATGTTTGAAGGTGTTGTAAGAAAGTTTTAAGTCCATGACCCTGTTTTCTTTGACATAAAAAGGTTCCTCAAAGTTGAGAATTAGGTCTTCCTATGCCTTTTTAGCAGTAAGGCAATTTATGACTGATTCCATCACATCATTAATTAAGCATGATATGATAATACTTTTGAGGTGTTGGTCTTGATTGACCACACACTTCTTTCGTCATTGTTCCATTAAGCTTTAGGTTTATCGAGACCATCAATTGTCTTAGGAACATATGGACCATCATTAAGAACCTAAACGAGGTAAATTTCCCTACCGGCAATGTGAAATAGAAACCTTTTCTTCCATTTTGTGAATCTTTCCTCCTCCGGTTTAGAAGCGACAATGACATAACCACTACTCTTTGAGTCTAGAAGTTGAGGAACATTAGACGTAAACATGATATGATCTTGCTTTTAAAAACTTTCGAGCAGTTTTGTTTGAAAAGTTTAATAATCAAATTGCTCTAATATCACTTGTTGTTCCCTTTAAAGTGATTTAAACCAAGAGTAACTAAGTTAAAACTTTCCATGTTTATCCGATGTATGTTTAAAGCAATAATACATAAACAGTTTAAATAAAGTACACAGCAAAGGTCTTATTATAAACTAGTCATGAAGACCCGTGCGTTGCACCGGGCCGTATGTAAGTGTTCATAGTGTATTCTTCGGCCCTTATTTTTACTATTATATAAATTGTTATGGTAGCACACCTTTTCTAAAATAATTTATTGACGTGTTATATTGGGTACTTATTTAGGCTCTTTTATTTGATACTTTGAACTTGTGTGTGTCATGGGCTTTTTTTTTACCTAAAACGTAAAGTGCAAGGGTTTATTTTGTTATATTTAAAAAAATTTCTTTGAATGATGCACATGGGTTGTATAGAAGTTTTCATAGATTTAAAATACGTGCGATGCACATGGGTTGTATAGAAGTTTTCATAGCATAATATTCGGCATTTATTTTCGTCATTTTATATTTAAGTTGTCATGGTGCCACACATTTGCTAAGCTTTATACGTATTTAAAATACTTTATTGAGTTGCACATGGGTTGTATATAAGTTTTTATAGCGTAATCTTCAGCACTTATTTTCGTCATTATACATCTAAGTTGTGATGGTATCACATTTCTAAGCATGAAACACATTTAAAATGGTTTATTGACATTAAAAGAGTATATGTGAAGAGACTCTTTTCAAGATGTTACATTGAAAAGAGTCTCTTCACACGTAATTTTTTATATGTATAATTTACATAAATTATTTTAAATATGAAGCGATGACATTAATGTTAGAGACCTTTTATATTCATCCCCGTGCGATGCACACAGGTTTGGACTGCCTCAGGACCCATGCAATGCACACATGTTGGATCTAATTTTTTTTTTCGTAATGTTCGGGACTAATTTTCGGTTCATGTTTGAAACTCTCATTTTTTGTGAAAGACGGACTTCGTTGTTCAAANAATCTTCAGCACTTATTTTCGTCATTATACATCTAAGTTGTGATGGTATCACATTTCTAAGCATGAAACACATTTAAAATGGTTTATTGACATTAAAAGAGTATATGTGAAGAGACTCTTTTCAAGATGTTACATTGAAAAGAGTCTCTTCACACGTAATTTTTTATATGTATAATTTACATAAATTATTTTAAATATGAAGCGATGACATTAATGTTAGAGACCTTTTATATTCATCCCCGTGCGATGCACACAGGTTTGGACTGCCTCAGGACCCATGCAATGCACACATGTTGGATCTAATTTTTTTTTTCGTAATGTTCGGGACTAATTTTCGGTTCATGTTTGAAACTCTCATTTTTTGTGAAAGACGGACTTCGTTGTTCAAACAAATTACATTATTAAAAGCGAACTATAAAACAAATTTCCTTTTTAACAAAACTATAAAAACATAAAACATTAAAGTAATTAGTATATTCAAGAGTATAAATTATAACTCGTATAATAAAAAATCAGATCCAATGACCCAAGTCCGAATCATAAACCCGCTCCAATCAATCAATAGACCCGACATTTAACTAAACACAGTTTTCTTCTCCTTTATATACTTCTTCGATTTAGAAGATTCTCATTGTTAAGATGATAGTGTGAATATATTTTTATTATATACTGCCATTTTCAATATGTAACATCGACATAATTTACACGGTCATATCAAATATCAAAGTCGCGGCAATATTTTAAGACGTTTAATTAAGAAAGTGACATTAACACACCGCAAAACAAAAAACTACATTAAGAGCAAAAATATTAAAATGCACCAACAAAGTGTAGTAATAATTATTGACTAAAAATTGAATGCTCGTCACATTATTTTCAATAAACTTACTTGCTAACGAATCAATAGTATTAGCCCGTTTATCGGTATTACATGAAGTAAAATATTGCATGTTTAATTTGTAACGTACTATTATTAATATGAATGCTAAGTATTCATTCCACCGATGGCCGTGGCGTTGCTCTTGTTGTTGTTGTTGTTGTTATTGTTGTTGTTGTCTTTGTCGTTGTTGTTCATTTGCCTTTTGCATGTTTTGTTCTTGATACAATTTTTGTGACTTCTCGATCTCTTTCTTTAATGCTTATTGACGTGCTGCAAAAAACAATTAGATATAGTTGATCGTTAGTAACTTAAATACAGTTAATCAATATATTGCATTTTCGATCAAAGTAGAAATTCGTGCATGTCCACTTAATTGATAAAACAACGATGTGTAGGATCTCTTAAACCATTATAGAAGATGATGTTACTACCAAACCTCCTAAGCACCATCTTTATGTCCTACATTGTTACACACACAAAACACACGTGATTACATAAAACAATATAAATCAATATGCTAAATATGTAAGACGATATGATGCTTACTTTACCACCATAATAAGTTGTAGCCCAATGTGCACGCGGTGTGGATGAAGTTTTGGTTTGTTGTGTGTGATTTTTGACACATTATATAGTTGATAAAATATTTGTAACTCATGAACGGGAAGGTAAAAAGACTAACCACTAATTGGTGTATTTAATATATAATTAATTACATTCGATATTAAGCACCTCACTCAATATTAGGCACTAAATATGAAACTTAAATCAAAGTACTTACACATAAAGCCTCCACATATCACAATCAATTCATGAGACATTTATTAAGACCTCTTTACATTTATAAGACTACTTAGTCTTTTAGTATATAAGATGAATCAAAGAATTTACCATAATTATTTGAGGAATAACAATTAAAGTTCAATGTAAGTTTAGTGATCTTCTTACTTTCTTAAACACAAACCAAAGTTACGTATTTAAGTAAGAACTATGTTAACACTCCGAAGATGTTCAGGCACTTAGTTCTATAAGGAGTAAATGTTCACGTAAATGCAACATATTAATTGTATGAGTCAGCATTTACTCCTTTACAACATTTATTTATATAGGAAAACTCGAGGTGAATACTTGTGGGTTAATAAAGATGTGTCAAGCATCTAAATAAGAAGGTACACTGCTAACTTACTGCTTATATCATCTTCTGTTCTTGGAACGTGTCCAACCCCACTTCAGATAACAATAACGACAATTGTTTTCTTTTTTTACCAACTCTTTGTACTTTACTGACTTTATTTGATAATGCCTTTCATTTATCATTTCAATAAAGTTCTCGCCTATTAGTTAAGAGACTTCACTTGCTTAATTCCGCATGGTGAGACTTTCTTTAGTCTATGAACAACTCTCAAGATGACTCCTTGAATGTTCTATCATTAAAGGACTTCATTTACACTTAAGGTATTTTCTATTCAATTCTAGTCAAGGTGTATTGAGCTGTGAACTGGCCTAACAAGAGATGATGGATAGCTAATTGATCTATGGTAATTCACAAGCCTTTGGTTAGTGGAAGGTGAAATCCAAAAGATCAAATGTACAATCCATTAGAGGACTTCTGATGTAAAAGTAGATATTTTATTCCTGATAGAAAACATATACAAGCATTAGAATGTTTGTGACGTGAATAGAGAAAAAGGGTTTTTTTTACCCGTTTTGGGATTACACAAGAAGGGACAGGTCCTATGCTGCTATGTATTAGAATTTTGTCTAAATAATGGTGGAAATTAGGGTAACAATATTGTTCAGTTTTAAAGATATTTGTTTAACAATTTCTTTTTTCGATGTTGTGGTTCTATGTGCTATCTGGCTGATATGGAGGGCTCGGAATTTACATGTTTTCCAGGTGGTTAAGGTTGTTACGATGAACATCGTTGACGACATTATTGCGACATCTTATCATTAGATGAAAAATAGAGCCAAGTGTTGTAGTATTTTTTGGATTGGTTGGTGTTGCAATCCTAATGTTTTTTGTATTCAATTGTTGTTCTTTATATTCAATTATAATTTTTTCTTTGATTTGTCCATGCTAGCTTCTTGCTAGCATATGTTTTTAAAAATAAAGGGGGAATTGCATGTATATCTTGACATATGAAAATATAGTCTTTAAATGGGGAAATGCATATATATTTGTAAAAAATATATATTCTTGTATCTGTAACAATGATTAAAAAAATGTAAGAAACTTAAAGTCTGCAAATACCTTGATTTGTTTTTGCCACTTAATTCTCAAGTCTAACTTTTGTATTATTCTGATGATTGTCTTTATCTATCCTTTATTCTTAAACTTGTCATAATGTCATTCTTGTTCATATATATGCACAATATTAACAAGTATATATAGACACACACCAAAAAAAACACATCAAACACACACAAATATTCATCAACCAAAAGGCAACATACAAGTCGAAAGAAATGGACACCCTCTTGCTAGTTTCCTCAATAACATTGCCCATAATCGGTATATTCATTATACACCATTTCATGACCCAAAAATCAACCAACATTCCTGGCAAATATGGTTGGCCACTAATCGGCGAAAGCATCGATTACTTCAAGAAGCTTCGAAGTGGCACCAACGAGAAATTCGTTATGCAAAGGAAAAAGCTATTTGGTGACGTTTTTAAAACATCTGTCCTTGGTGAGAAAATGGCATTTTTATGCGGTCCTGAAGGGAATAAGTTCTTGTTTTCTAATGAAAATAAGCTTGTTGAAGTATGGTGGCCTAGCTCGGTTGAAAGTATTATTAAGAAGTCGAATAATAAGTCTGTAACTGCAGAATCTGCTAAGGTTAGACAGCTGTTGCCGCCTTTTTTGAGAGCTCATGCAGTTAAGAATTATATTTCGGATATGGATTCTGAGTTGAGACAACATTTGGAGGACTATTGGACCGGGCACAATGAGGTTAGAGCTCAAAATTACGTTTAAATATGTTGTCTTTTGTGACTAAAATACCTCTTATGTGACTGAACCCGTAGTAATGGTCAATTGGTCACTGACCCATGATATACGTACATATGTAATGGGTCATGGGAAGTCGAATACTATCACGATAGTCTATGTTTCTTCTTATGTAATGTGTCATAACTGTTGCAGGTTGAAGTTTGCCCATTTGTTGCAAAGTACACATTTGCACTAGCCGTAAAATTACTATTGGGCGTGCGCGATGGGACAGAATTAGAGAAGCTTGCAGTTCCTTTTGTGGAGGCAGCAGGTGGAATCATAGCAGTTCCAATCAACATTCCGGGGACACGGTTTAACCGTGGAGTTAAGGCATCAAATAAGATTAGGGAAGTCATTAATGGGATAATAGCGCAAAGGAGAAAAGACCTTGCTGATGGAACCGCTACTCCTACTCAAGATTTGCTTTCTCATATGATTGCGGAAGTTGATAAACGGAATCAGGAGTCTGATGGTGCTCCCACGACGGATGGTGACATGTCGAGTGACTTGCTAGGGTTGCTTATTGGCGGTTATGACACGATTAACACGACGGTTGTGTTCATAATGATGATGCTTGTGGATCACCCTGATGTGTACCAAAAAGTCCTAAAAGGTAAAATCAACATCAATTTACATCTTGGTATCATTTGATTATTACTGACTCATAACACACAATCTCTAATATACACTTTGTTTTATTATATAAATATAGAGCAAATGGAGATAGCCGAGGGGAAATCGCAGGGTGAACTACTAACATGGGATGACCTGCGTAAAATGAAATACTCATGGAACGTCGCTTGTGAAGTACTAAGGATGCGTCCACCAACTGTTGGTGCTTTTCGTGTTGCCAAAACCACTTTCACATATGCTGGCTTCACAATTCCTAAAGGATGGAAGGTAAACGATATATTTCAAACCGTTGTTAAGTTTTTAAGGCGATGATTTAACCAAATATTACATTTCTTTGTTACAATTACAGCTACATTACATACCACATTACACTCAACGAAACGCTGAATACTTTCCAAATCCCGAGAAATTTGACCCCTCCAGATTTGAAGGAGCAGGTCCAGCTCCATACACGTTTGTACCGTTTGGAGGCGGAGCACGAATGTGCCCAGGAAATGAGTACGCACGCGCAGAAATACTTGTGTTTATGTACAACATAATAACTAGATACAACTGGGAAAGGCTCATTCCAGATGAGAAAGTGGTAATTGATCCACTTCCAAGGCCAGTTCATGGGCTTCCAATCAAGCTCATTCCTCACAAGACAAAAGTTTGAGTTTTTATGCGATATTTGCACCATAATAAGAATAATTGTTGTATTTCCTTTGTTTCCGGGTTTATGGTATTTAGTTAATGTAATCTGAATTTATTTGGTACTAAGATAGCAAATGTGAAATAAAAGGGAAATAAAAATTGGTTTTGACTGCTTGTTTGTTTATGTCGTGTTTGACCTCCAATCAACATAGTCTAATTATTGAATAAATAGGGAAACATTGAATGGTTATGAACATGAATTAACCTTACAAAAGTATTAAATAGTTTTTCGAGCCTACAATTGTTCAGCCTCACAAGTTTATACAACATTTTCTGACCAAAAGGAAACGCATATCGAAACTTCTGTCAGAAATCTACCTAAGAATCTTTATCTTAGGATGGGCTATGTATAAGATCTAGACGAATAGTTAAATCTAACAGTTGACCAATAGTACCAAATGGCTTTCATGAGTGTGCACTTATCGTTACCACACAAAATGCTACAGATATATGCAGACGAACCAAAAGATGATAGATGCAACCAATATTTAACCTGAAAGGAACATTTGCCATATAAATCAATATATCATCCATAAGTTTTATTAAAATCGAAGCCTTGACTACTTACTAGTAACAGGTCAAAACATGTTTAGTTCAAATGAAGTATCTCTAGGTACGAGATTGTTTGTGTCGTGTTAGGTCAGGGTTTCCCGCCAATATAAACCTTTTGATGAATAATTTGACTTTTTATATTAAGGTGCTTTAAAATGTTTTAGGCTTTTGTATACATTTAAAATTACTTTCATGTTAAAACCCGTGTGACCACCTTCCCTTTTATTTAAATCTTTTAGCTCAACCTATTTGGCCCACTCAAGATAAAACATGACATAAATCGAACCGTTTCTACTTTCTTCATAACAGATCAATATGGCAACTCTACATGTCCTGTGCTTTTAGCTTTTAAGTTGGGACCAATTTTCTTGCCAAAGATTCATCTAAAACCAACAAGTATTATTACCTTTGATCCATCATAAAAGCTCCGCCTCTTCAGGATCACCATCACCGTCATCCACATCATTGTCCTCCTCTTCTTCGGGGGCATCTGGATCAACTCCCTAAACAAACCAATGAACATTTTAGTTTCTCGTGTGTACTAGCTTGTTTCGAAATTTATTAATTTTTTCGTCACTTAGTTAAATAAGATGATTTCAGCAATTAAACATTACCTTCATCAGCTTCTCTAATCGTTCCAACCCTTTCTTTGCTGCTTCATTTAAGGGGTTAATCCTGAAATCATACATATACACCATATTAATACATTAAAAGTTTTATGAAAATATATTATGTCAGGGTGCTAACAATTCCTATATCATTTTATTAAAAGTTTAAAATCAGCCCAGCCCCACCCGTTTGACCTGCTCATTAAAAATAGCGGTTGTGACCCATTACCCAACCCACCCATATTGCCATATATGATATTATACAATATCATAACTCGAGACAATTAGAGGGAAATGAAGGAGTACCTCAAAGCAGACTGGTAATGTGAGAGTGAATCTTGCATCATGTTTGTAGCAGCAAATACCTGGGCCAGCTTCACATGAAGTGAGTCATCAGCCCAGTCTTTGAGGTATCTCTCGAGTAGTGTTACTGCTTCGTAATTCCGACCTTCCATGACATGTAACTCGGCCAATGCTAATGCAGCTCCGAGGTAACCAGGTTCTAGTCTTAGCGCAGACTCGTAAAACTTCTTAGCCTGTTTCAAAGTTCCGGTCAATAATGTCCAAAAGTTTACGTTTGACTTTTGTGGGTCAAACAGACTAACTTTAAACTTCAAAATTAGTATGAATAAATAGTGTGCTGCTATACCTTGTCTCTGCCACTAGAATTACTAGCATATACATCGCCCACAAGTTTTAGAGCCTTTGCTGATTGAGGCATGGCCTTCATTGCCTCCCTTGCAGCGTACAAAGCTTCTTTAGTCTTTGATAGTGCCAGATAAGATCGAACCAAGCCTGAACAAAGATATACTCTCATTTATGCATTATTAAGAAATCGCAAGAAAGAAGATATAATGATACTTCATGTATTTCTTCAAAAAATTATTTTAAGACGTGGAATCAACCAGGCTACTTATTAACTCTAAGATAGGACATCCATTAGTTATAGGAGAAATATACACATTCTGATTCCGTTGAATATTACATGTCTTTGCACCGAAATTTATAACTAGATTATAATTTAATACAAGAACATCAGACTGAATACAAAGTAATAACATTTCTTTTTTAGAACAAAGGGAGTGTGACCAATTTCAAAACCCTATGCCAGTTATTTTATATTAGTACTACTTAAGGACTTACGTAGCGCAGTGAAATAAGTTTCATGACGATATAATAAGTTCATACCAATTTTGATACCAGAAGTAACTCAGTAAGTTATGACTTCCTACAACTCAAACCGAATCTAGTTTTGGATGTATATGTATTATATAAAGCAATAGCGAATGATCTTTTGAGAGTGGCTCTTCTCAGTTTACCTTGGTAGGAACGCAGATCGGGTCTCAACTCATGAGCAGATCTGAAGGAAGCCACAGCTGACTCTAGTTGATTCACTGATAGAAGCAAGTTACCCTAAAAACTAAAATACATAAGTTTTGACATAGATATCACAAACCAACAATCAAAAGCTGCAATTTTATTTAGCTCTGACTACGACAAACCTACTTCTCCAACATTTTTTAGTTTTTACAAATGCTGACATGGCCTTTTACTTTCTAGGAACTATACAGGTATAATTGACAACGGAAATATTTACTCTTTTAATCGCTCAGACATCGTTTTTCATCCCTATAACGATAATATACTTGCTTTCTCTTTTATCTATTAAAAAAGTAGGTCATGGTAGCAGAGCTAAGCAACAGTATAATAGTTAAAAAGGTAAACAAATTCCGAAGTATATGATAGAGAATTAGAGATTGTTATATGCATATAAGAATACACTCTGGAATAAATATAGATTCTTCACATAAACAGTTCAAACCTAATGTGTACCTTCACTATGTGCCCAGTTATATGTCTCTCATCAATACGGATGCTCTGATAACATAGAATGTTGGGAAAACGTTAGCAACACGAACCGACTATTTGACGAAAAAAAAAGGTGGCAAATTGAACAGGTTTAGGTAACAAGACATCAGGAGTTCACATCAAAATTATCAAATGGGTGATTTTCAAAATCCAAAGAGGTCAAGTTGACCCGATACCCTTTGGGTGACTTTTCACCGGTTTGACCCATAAAAAGTAAACGGGATGAGGTTTCCGCTTCTAACAAAAATCTTACTTTTTCGACATTAGTTAGAGCGGCTCTGTCATCTTTCCTTTCCCACAAAACAGACAAAGCTACAAACACTTCAGGCCTGGCTGGATCAATGATTAGCAGATCATGCACTAACTTGTTTAGCTTTGGTAGATCAGATTTCAGCTTCAAAAGCATTGCATACTCATCCATATAGGTGACGACATAAGGATCAATGGACCGAACCTATAATAGTAAAACCAAAAATGAGCAGTGCAAGTTTCAGGATGCCGCGAAAACACAAACTAGCAGTAGTAGTTTTACCTTCTCAAAGTTCATAATGGCTTCATCGTTTTTTCCAATAATGGCCTCCACCTTAATTTCAAACAAGGAATGAATTGAAAATCAAAATAAAAATAATAACTTGCTCCTTTGTTAAAAAAGCAATACGGAAATGTTGTTGACATATACGTAACCAATAGAATTGGACTTCTGGTGCATTATGAAGCGAAGGCTAAGAGCAGATAACATGTTGACGGCTTATTCTTTTCATAAATTTGAACAAATACAAAAGAAAAATACGGGAATATAATTCTGACCTTTGCCATTTCAAGTAATATGTGTACATTGTTAGGAAAACGCTGAAGAAGTTCCGAGAAGAGTTCCAAACCACCTGAGGAAATATGAAGGATGTTAAGTAATATGTGTATATTATATTTATTGTATTTGAACTTAAGCTGCCATATATGGTTAAGTTTTGTATCTGTCATAGTGTCATATTTGGTCTTAATTCATTGCACGCCTTTATTTGAATATGTTTTAAGGTCTCTTTAACAATTGTTAACAAGCAATAGATTATACGGAGTAGTTCGAAAATCAGATTCAGCTTTTAATAAACCACTGATACTGTAAGATGGGCAGTGGAAACATTTTATAGAAATGTTGCCGATACGTGTTTTGATGATAACTTGTTACCATGTATTGCCATTATCCCAAAAACAGTCTATATCCGAGAAGAATTGACCAACCTTTATAATCATTTGATGCAATGCAGCATTGAGCTTCAACATAACGCTGCACAAAAACAATTACAACATCAAAAACAACATCTTGATGACAAGTTGTTAAGCGTAACTCTTTTCTTCTGTTTCCCACCAGAATCTCTAAACAAACTAGACCTTAATAATAACAATGACAAAGCACACACTTATAGAGCAACGTGCATCAGTAACTCACTTGCAACCAACGGCTGGATTCAAATTGATCAAAAGGAGGCCTGCCACTTCTACTAGGCGTCTGGAACATCAAATTTTAAAAAGAAAATATTCACAATTTGCGTATAATACAGATAAGGAAAATATTATATTGTTCAGCAACAAGAAAACCACGTGGATATGACTTCAACACACCTGGGGAAGTAACAAAAAAATATCTTTTGCTTGGACACCTAACTCGGCCAATGCTGTGATAGCCTCAATAACATATGGACAATGTCTGCAAAATGCAAACCACCATTAGAAAACATGTGTGACAACATAATACGTAAATTCATCAAATGTACCATAAAGAATAAAGACAGATATATTGACAATCCATAGAATTATGACTACAAACCTCAGACATTCTTTGTAACAAGTAATGGCGGGACGAATATGTTTAGAATATCTATAGAGCTTCCCCATTAACAGATTCATCTGCAAGTTTCTTGTTTTGCTTGGAATTGTCTCCATCTGTAAAACCACGTAGTTAGAGCAAACAAGATTAGATACTGATTTACAAGTTATGGCATACGAAAGCGTAACCAACAATAACTCTTAGGGTGAGAGTATTAGATCGATACCTCTGCAAGAGCGGCTCTGTTTTCGTTTAAAGCACAGTGACAAGATGCAATTTTGAACCTCACCTGGTATTCAAATACAAGAAATCGAAAGTCTGATTAGTTTATCTCAACTAGAATCACAAATAGATGAAATAGAGTATTTGTCATATTACCTCGTTTTCATTTATTGCTGATGCATTAAAAGAACTTGGAGAAGACGTCCTGTTTATTGCAGACAATGAACTTCTACTTGTTGCATTTACTCTAGGGACGATCTTGTGATACTGTAACGCTTGCTTGTACACATGCTACAGAAAGAGAATGAGGGAAGTTTGTTATAACAAGCGATCATTCAGTCATTATAACATCTTTTAATCCACTGAGTTCTTGCATAACAAGAATATAACTCCACTAAGTTGTTGCAAAAGTTTCACGATCCAATATGTTATGTAAAGAATCTTACAATAGCTCGTCTGTACTCCTTATCTCGAAGCAAAGCATCACCATGAAGAGCCTGAAAAATAACGAACCTATTATACAGAAGCAATAAATGCTATGACAAAGGAACAATAAACGCCAAAAAGGAATAAAAACTATGTCCAAGACCGCATATATATCAAAACACACAATTCTAAGACCCGTATATCTAGTATATCCATTTTAGACAGCGTAAAACAGCTTTAAAGTAAAAAATTACTATGGATTCGCTACCAATTTGACACTAACAATCCCTTGATAGTGAATACAAGCGTGAGGCACTAACTAGTGTTAGAGATTGCTTGGTATACCTGCTTATTTCACACTAACCAATTCAAATATGCAGAGTTTATCTAATGTAAAGCATATACACAGTTTTATAAGTAGACTGTGTTTTGAATTGCTCATATTTTTGCATTTTTTGGAACAAGTGTAACATGCTTACTTTTAGGTAACTTTTTTATCATCAGAACTTACCTAAAATCCCATTTTAACCGGTTTTTTTTTTTTAAATAAGCAAATCCAAAAGTGCTTATATATAACCAAACACACAATGCTTACATTAACCCCTTGTGACCGAATACAACCACTAAGCACTTACGGGTGTTCAAATTTCACCGTTAACTAATCAAACGCGCATACTTTATCTACCGTATCAAACCGCAACAAATAAACATACAAACAGTAATCCCAAACACCCCTTTAACATTTAGGGGGTGTTTGTTTAAGCTTATTTGTGGGCTTATGAGCTTATTTGATTTCGGCTTATTTTTTATAAGCCCGGATTTTCTAGCTTATTTATATAAGTTTATTATTTATGTAAGTTTATTTTGATATAATAAACTTATATAAGCCCATAAGCCTCAAAATAAGCTAGAAATCCCGGCTTATGAAATATAAGCCGAAATCAAATATAAGCTGGTAAGCCCACAAATAAGCTTAAACAAACACCCCCTTAATCCTATTCCAACTAATTCAAATCCATCTAGGTATTAAAAAA
>LBNU01003244.1:90305-121665 GCA_014162995.1 Artemisia annua
AAAAAAAAAAAAAGAAAACAGAAGTCAGATTCATAGAAAGTGTACCTTATCTTTAAAACTGGTATTGTAGACAAATAGCCTAATGCTAAAGTTTAAAAAAAAATGTTTCTATACCGCCACCATAGCAGATAGTGAAACATTTGAAAAACACTCACAAGTGTCTTATCTGATAACAAAAATTATACTTCTTTTTCAAGCTTTTTTGATAATTAATGAAATATTAATATATTGCACTCACTTAAGTTGCATTGTTATTACATACGTTATTATTATACAAATATGTGTTTCCAAACAGTAACACGAGAAAATATGGTTACTCCAGTGTTCTGCTACAATACTAACTCCCAAACATAAAGATTTGATAAACAAATCCAAACTTCATTTTGTAAAAACTAAAAACTGCCATTTTCAAGTGTTGACCAACGGACTAACCCACTCACTTAGTCATTTCATCTCCTCTACCTAAACCAACTACAGCCAGCAATAATAGAATATGACAACAGCTGAGAGTGATAGAGTTCTTACAACCATGAGATAGCGCACTTCTTTCTCATACAGTTCACTGAGCCTCTGTGTGTTAAAGAACTGGAAGTCATGCCTAGAAAGATCAGATGTTCAAGATAAGTAAGGGACTTTTAAACTAGAAAAGAGGCTATAGAAATGAACTTTCGAAACAAGACAGCAAACCATTAAGAAAACTTACAATTGCGGCATACGAGGGATCCTCGGTTCTTTTGGCCTTACTGGACCACTTTGACGCATTGTCTGCTTAAAGTATTCTGATTCCGAGTAGCTGAAAAAATAACAAAACATAAGCAATGGATTGATTAAAACTTAAGTCAAATATCAAGAATCAGAACTCTGAAGTCATTCTTACTTGCGCTTCCTCTCCCTTTTTGGAGGCTCAACCCAATTATCACTGACAATTTTCTTGAAGTCAACCTTGTTCTCGTCCTTCACAATTATATAATAACAGATGTCACTAGTAAGTTATGCTGCTGAACCAAAGTAGCAAACACAGTAATTAAATAACAAACAATAAATACAATACCTTGTCATCGTCAAAATCATACAAATCAGCAGCTGCATATGAAAATACGTTAAAACTTCAGTGTCTGTTATATTACACTAGCATAATAAAAGCTACTAATAGATGTACAAAAGCATATCTACATACTGTCGTCCATTTTGAACTTAATTGCATCTTCTGTGAACTTTTTCATCTTAGCATCAAGTTCAGCAGTCGCCTCTCTTCCTCTAGCAATGATTCTATCGATGTCTTCATCTGTGATTGTACTATCCTTGGAACTAAACACCATTTCAGCACCAAACCTGACCATTTGTAGCAATTCATCCTTGTTTACAGCTGCAAAATATATAAAACAGAATAAAAATGAGTATAAGATAGCACATATAAATCTAAAGCATGTAAACTAAAGAGATGTGAAATGAAAAAAGTATTACTCTTTTGCTCAGCTAAACGTCCTTGTTGAATAACCAAAGCATCAAGTGCTAGCTTTTTATAAGCTCTTTCAATGACCTTCTCCTCTATTGTGTACTGTTACAGTAAATTAGAAAACACATGTTACCATATAATTCATTTAAGATTTAAGATGCTTCCAATCAAATGCAGCAATCAAATGATAAGAACCTCAGTGCAAAAACGGAACACTTGAACTTCTTTCTTCTGCCCGATTCTATGAGCACGATCCTGAGCTTGTAAATCCACTTGTGGATTCCTGCATAAATATACAGAGTTAATATCATTTTCAACTAATAAAGATACTGCAATAAGAAACAAAATGCTCTACTGTCTCACCAGTCACTGTCATAAAGAATGACAATATCTGCAGTAGCAAGATTGATACCAAGACCTCCAGCTCTTGTTGATAATAAGAAGACAAACTTTTCACTTCCTGGCTTATTGAAAGCCTCAATGGAAGCATCACGGTCTTCACCACCAGTGTTTCCATCAATACGGCAGTACAAATATCCACGATACATCAAGTAATCTTCAAGAATGTCCAGCAGTCTTGTCATCTAAAAAAATTATAACCAGATGAATGAGTGTGAATTCACTAGAAATCTTTTAAGATAGATTTTTTTATCTTTAGCAGAAAGATATATCCAGGCAAAATAAAAACCAAAATTCTGAATTACAAACCTGAGAGAATATTAGAACTCTTGAATCACGCTCCTTAAGCTTTGGAAGCAACTTGTCTAAAAGTACCATTTTGCCTGGGATTACGGAAAAAATAGATAGAAACAACAAGTCAGCAAATGCATATGGGAGTATCAGGTATAATGATACTGGAAGGGAAAAAAATAAGGCAATGAAGTATTCACCTGCATTTTCTACAAGATGGTCTCCAGTGGTATAAGGAGGACCGGGCTCAGCTCCTTGAAAAAGATACGGATGATTGCAGCATTTACGTAGCTGCATAGCAATATTCAACAGACGTTTTCGCTCACCACCAGCATTTACAACCTCAAGATCTTTCTGAAGCAGAGCCTTATAATACTGCTTCTGCATTTGAGACATTCCAACCTTGAGAATGGTTTCTTTCTTAGGAGGTAAACCTTTCTCAACATCTGATTTCAATCTTCTGAGCAAGAAAGGTCGAAGGACCTGAAAGTAGAATAAGAAGAGCAAATAAGATATATAATACAACCCAAGTGTAAACCTTCTTCAATNCTTTCTGAAGCAGAGCCTTATAATACTGCTTCTGCATTTGAGACATTCCAACCTTGAGAATGGTTTCTTTCTTAGGAGGTAAACCTTTCTCAACATCTGATTTCAATCTTCTGAGCAAGAAAGGTCGAAGGACCTGAAAGTAGAATAAGAAGAGCAAATAAGATATATAATACAACCCAAGTGTAAACCTTCTTCAATTATAGAAATAAAACAAAACATACCTTGTGAAGCTGTTGAACGACCTCTTCCTGATCATTTTCACCAGAAATTTGAAACCACTCATCAAAAGTCTCAGCAGAGCTAAAAATCTCAGGTAGCAAAAAGTTCAGCAGTGCCCAAAGCTCGTGTAGGTTGTTCTGTGTACACAAAAATAAACCAAAAAGTTAAGTCTTAAGCTAAAACTGCCTATTAACATCAGGGTCGAACATAAAACGTCATCAAAAGAGAAGCAAAATGTTGAAAAGCCTAATAGCTTTTATGAAAGACATGTAATACCAGTAATTAGAAAAGCATATAAGGCGAAAGACCAAGAGGACATTTTGGATTGCTTATTTTAAAGTGCTCATCTGCTTGAAAATAAGCAGGTATCCCTTATTTCAATGTGGAGTAAGCAAGTAATCAGATTCATCCAAAAACTCAAACGTGCTTATCTCCATACAAACAAACAGAGGCACTTTAAACAAGCAATCCCAAACACCCTCTAGTGTGGAACATGTAGACTGCAAACAAAATATACTTTTCATACCTGAAGTGGGGTACCAGTGATAAGTAGACGGTAATTGGTATTGTAAATCCTCATGGTCTTTGAAAGAAGTGAGTTCTCATTTTTTATTCGATGAGCTTCATCAATTATAATATAACGCCAGCTAAAACGACGTAGAGTGGACTTCTCTTTGATAGCCATTTCAAAACTGGTAACACATACATCAAACTTTCCAGCAACAAGTAGTTCTTCCCGTATGTATTTCTGTAAAATTTTATCATGGTTAAAAGCTTATAAAGAAGACAAAGACAACAGTTATGTCACTAAAAAAAAGCTTGAAACATACCCTTTCATCTGGGTTACCAAGAAACTTTACAGGACGCAAAATTGGACAAAACCGTTTAATCTCATTCATCCAGTTACCAAGTGTAGACTTTGGAGCAACAACCATGTGGGGACCCTTTATTCCTCTAAACTCGTGCAAATAACCAAGTAAGGAGATGGTTTGTAGAGTCTTACCAAGCCCCTGAACAAATAAAAAAATGATGATCACTATAAAGTGAGCAGCGACTATGAAATGTGTAAAAAAGAGCTCATGTCACTGGTCATACCATCTCATCTGCAAGAATACCATTGATACCGTTCTCGTATAGTCTTATAAGCCAGTTTAACCCAGCAAGTTGATAATCTCTCATCTTGCCAGTAATACCTATCAAAGATGTATCAGAAACCAGAGTCAAATACTTACAAATCGCATGAAAATGGCACAAGCACAAAAAGAAGAAAACTTACAAGAGGGCTGCACCAATAAACGTGTATGTCCTGCTCCACCATCTTCTTCCTCCTTGAGATAAACTTCATCCTCTTCTTCTTCAGTCATCTTTGATGCATGACGACCCCTAAGCACAATAATAGAGAAAAAGCTTAGCATCAAAACAGAACATCTTTGTAAATATAAATAATTCAAACATTAATCGGTTCAGTGAAGTTCTTACTTTCCCTTAACCTTCTTCTGAGAAGCAGATGCATCACTCTTAGCAAAATGAGCAAACAACTCCGTTTGCTGCAGCAAGAACTTCAATTTCCCCTTTCCCTTGGAATTCTGTCATAACACAATATCAGTAACAAAACACCAATAACTTTATGTAAATAAGTATAAATTAATTTATTTCTTTATAACCCACCATATCAGCCTCGACAGAGGCATTTTGTTGATCAAGGATATCTTGTATCTTTTGTCTCTTCAGCCTCTGCATCTCCTTTAATCTAGCCTTTTCACGCTGACTGATTTCATTGGCAGGACCCTCCCCATTACCATCCTGCATACAACACAAAAACATATCAGCGCAAACAACACCAACAAGACTTGCTATTTTATAACACAAATGACACCAACAATAATACTTAAGCACATCAAACCATATTTTAAGATGTCATTTGAAAGCACAATAAGGCAATAAGCACTTAATAGCATGAATAAACAGAAGAAAACACAACCCCGACAAATCAAACAAAATCAATCACTCAAAAAGTAAAACTTTTAACCTGGACGTGCATCACAAAATCTCAACAAAAAGAAGTAACCAAACATCCTCAAAATAAAGATTTTTAACCCAAGCGAGCATCAAAATAACTCAAAATAACAAATTTTGAACTTAAGATCTCGGTAGTAAACTCACAAAAACACATTTTTACAGGGTGTTTGTCAATGCTTACTAAAAACTTAATAAGCTCGTAAGCTCAAAATACCATCAAATACGCTTATACAAACACCCCCTTAACCTCAACATGCATTTAAATAACTGTCATCACTCAAATCTCACCAAAACAACATCCCAAACCATATTATTTACATCACAAAGCCCTAACGTGCACAAAATCGCATCAAAACCACTATCATCGCATTAAATCAAACAAATTTTACCAATACAAAACCTGTACTAAGTATTTAACCCGCTTACTCAATTGGCATCGTACCAACAAATCAAACTATTTAACATACTAAATCACACAAATTATATCAAAACCCAATTTTCATATACCGCAACATACAGCATTATCACCAATGTATCTCACTGTAACAACATCACACAACACAACTTATACAAAGTAGTTAACCCGCTTACTTAATTCACATTGTAACAACAAATCGAACTATATAACATACTAAATCAATCAAATCACATCAAAAACCCAATTTTTAACCAAAACATACATACAAAATGTTAAAAGACCCAATTTTTTCACCGGCTTATTAAACGTAAGCCCATTTGGGCTTATTTTTTATAAGCCCCAATTTTATGGCTTATTTTGAGACTTGTCAGCTTATATAAGTTTATTATGATTATGATATGACAAACTTATAAAAGCCAACAAGTCTCAAAATAAAATTTCGGCTTATTTTTTATAAGCCCCAATTTTACGCTTATTTTGAGACTTGTCGGCTTTTAAAAGTTTGTCATATCATAATAAACTTATATAAGCCGACAAGTCTCAAAATAAGCCATAAAATTGGAGCTTATAAAAAATAAGCCCAAATGGGCTTACATTTAATAAGCCGAACCAAACACCCCCTTAACCAATCAACAATCACTTAAACTAGCCCTAATTTCACCTAAACCCTAACAAATCAAATCAAACCCTAGCTCACTCAAAACCCTAATTAAACCAAACCCACAAACCTCATCTTCAACAACATTCACCGGCTCATCATCGCCATTCTCATCATCCGAATCAACAGGTTTCGCAACGGCTTCAAGCTCCTCTTCGTCTTCCTCCTCAACCACGTCGTGCATCTGCTCTTCCTCTTCTTCTGACGATGAGTATTCGTCTTCTTCTGGTTTTGATTTACGCGCCATGGCGAATTGGTTTTGATTGGATTGAATTAGGGTTAGGGTTTTGTGATTTTTGAATTTGGGGAAAATGAAAGTGTGTGTGTGTGTAAAGAGAGAGAGTGAGATTTATATATTTATAAAGTGGAAAAAATTTGGGGGTGGTTTTTTTGGGGGAAAGTTCCCGCTTTGTTAAATTGTTTCCCGCTTTCAATGGGTGGTGAATTTATTTGGAGATAGTTTTGGTTTAAGTGACTCTTTCACTTGGACTCAGGGTGAGCAAACGGACCGGATTGACCGGACTGACCGATCGACAAAACTGACTAGACCGAGACCGGACCGATCACATTCGGTCCGGTCTTGGTCTAGGGTTTTTCATAATATCGGTCTCGGTCCTGTCCGGTCTTGCTTAAAAACCGGACATTTAGCCTATTTGGTCCGAGTCGGTCCGGTCTCAGTCTAGGTTTTTTGCCGGATTTGGTCTCGGTCCGATTTTTCTCGATCCGGTTCGGTTTTCGCCCGATGAGCACCCTTGAGTTGAGTTAAGCTCTGTGTGAGCTACTGGATATCGGTTTTTGTACAAGTTCGAACTTAATTAAGCTTTAATGATTTTAGGTGGCATGTTTTTGTAATTAGTGGGATTCAGGATAAAATTAATCGATCTGAGTCGAGTTGTTTTTGAGCTACTCGAGATTGGTTTTGTAAAAGTTTGAAGTTAATGGAACCTTAATGACCTTGGGTGGCATGTACAAGTTTGAAGTGACCCATTTCAGTTAAGTTGTTTGTTAGCTAATAGATATCGGTTTTGTACAAGTTCGGAGTTAATCGATATTTAATGACTTTGGGCGGCATGTTTTTGTAATTAGTGGGATTGAGCGGGGTTACTTTTACTTTTTAGGATAAAATTAATCAATATGAGTCAAGTTGTTTGTGAGCTACTCGAGATCGGTTTTGTAAAAGTTTGAAGTTAATGAAGCCTTAATGACCTTGGGCAGCATGTTTTTTATAACTAATGGAATTGATCACGGTTACTTTTCCTTTTAAGGATAAAACTGATCGATCTGAATCGAGCGCTTTGTGAGCTACCGGATATCGGTTTTGCAAAAGTTTGAAATTACTGCGTCAAGACTATCTTTAACACGTTCTTGTAATTAATGGAATTGATTGTGGTTACTTTTACTTTTAATGATAAAATTGATGATCTAAGTCGAGCTGTTTGTGAACTACTGGAGATCGGTTTTGTAGAAGTTTGAAATTAATCGAGCCTTAATGACCTCAGGGCAACTTTGTACGTAAAGATTGTGTTTAACACGTTTTTGTAATTAAATTTTAGAAGAGTCAAAAAAATACAACAAACGAGTTTTATAAATAACTATGGAGAACGAGCTCAGGCTTTCAAACTATATGCTCATCTTGTTTATTGGTTATGCTTATTCCATGTTTTACAAGTCTAACAAAGCAGTTGCTAGTATTTATTTGTTTTGTAAGCTTATTTGATAAAGTTTTTTTTTTTATCGATGTAAAGTATAAGATTATGTAAAACTTCAACCATTATTTACTAAGTGTTTCATATATTAGTTTTAAAATATGCTATAAAAGCTGCTTGTTGACAAACAAGCATTATATAATCGTCTCTAACTATAGCTTTAGTGCAAATATTGTCGCCACTAACACACACAAAATTTACCGACAATGGCCGACTCTTTTTCTTTTATTTACTTAATCGACCCGATGTGTGGTAATGATAGTTTCACTATATTTAGTCTTACAACAAAAAGTCATTTTTTTACAAATCCTTGTGAAATATGTAGGGTAATCTTATCCGTATTGTGTCAGCTTGTTCCAGAAATAACAGTCTATAGATATATATATTTATGTTANACTTTTCTTTCAAATTCATCTTTTTTAGGGTATTTTGCGAAATCTTTTGACATTTTTGCCCGTCTTAGCTAATAAGATTTTTTTCACCAAATGGCAAAAATGTCACATAGTACCCTAAAAAGGATGAATTTGAAAGAAAAGTACCTACAAAAAAAATAAAAATTTGTTTGCTACCCACAAGAGGAAATGGTGGCAAGTATGATACCTTTTTTAATCATTTGCCATTTGTTATATTTCATCGATATTGTTTTTGTTGTACCTTTTTTCTCAGTTTATTTTAGGAACAACGAACACTGTTAAAAAAAATTCTAATCATGGTATTTAACGGGGTGCAATTAACAGATCAGGAAGAAAAAAGAATAAAAAGGTACTAAAGCAAAAATAAAATAAATTGACACATAAAAGCAATAGGTGCATTAACATGAAGCCGACGCCAAATCTAGGTGGACATCATTTGGCTTGAGTCAAACTGGTGCCACCGCAACCCCCTCCCATGGGCCAAAGAAAATGTGAACATATTGGTTTGCACGAAATGAGTTATTTATTTAATATTACTATAATTGTAATTGGTTGTTGAGTTTTTTTTTTTAAGATATGGTGGTTCCAAAAGTGATGTTTTGGCTTAATGACTAACGAGAGTGTTTTTGACGTGTGAATGATAAAGAAAGTGAAAGGGGGAAATGATGACATGACATCACATCACATCACGTTTTGCATTTGACTTGAGTCACCGTACATAATGCCTTAAGAAGTGCAAATAACGCTAGGTGGTTATGGATAACACCACCCAATATATATAGTGAATAAATCACATCTCAAAGTTCTAATCAATGGCAGTGGTAATTTTTTCTTTGTTTAGATTAAGTTAAGTAAACCTTGTGATTTAATGTATTGGCTTCAACTCAAATTTATTGTAAATGTTAAAAAAAGATCTATGTTCGTACTTTGTACCAATGTGTCACAAACCAAAACTGCATAGTAAATGAATGAACTTCTCTTTCAGCTTTAGTAGTAACAAGTTGTATATGAGATAACATAATCATTGTTATGAACACAAGATTGCGAGAATGAACATATTCTTCTATTGATCTATAATATCAATATCAGAGATACATGGGGTATATATAAGATAAACTGTAGGGTAGAAACCCTAATAGCTAATTGGGTCGTGGGCCTCTTGTGGACTATATGGACATCCACTAATAATTATCCATAACACTCCCTCTTGGATGTCCATATTATTAATACGCTTAAGAAATGCTGCCTCATTAAAAACCTTGTCAGGAAACCCAGTGGGACAAAACCATGATTAAGGGAAAAAGAGTGCAGCGCGTATTGTCTCCCTCTGATGATTATATCACTTGAGATCTTTGAGTTGAAACATCCCAATGTTGTAACTTAGCTTCCTAAATGTTGAGATATGAAGTGCCTTGGTAAATAGATCTCGCCAAATTATCGCTTGAACAAACTTCTTTAAGTTAAGCAACACATGCTGCATTATCTTCATTCAAAATTATTGGTGCATCCTTCTCTGAAAAATACCACATAATCTACGTATATGTTGTATCACGCTTCTTAACCAAACACTTTCTTGACTTGCTTCATGGACCGCTAGAATTTCTGCATTGTTGGGTGACGTTGCCGAGATTGTCTACTTTATTGAACTCCATGAAATTGTTGTTCTTCTACTTGTAAATACATATCCATTTTGAGATAGACCATTGTGAGAGTCATACATATATCCTGCATCTGCAAAACCAACTAAACTTGTATTCGATTGGTTAGTGAAATATAAACCCATATCCTTTGTACCTTGAAAATATTGAAATATTATATGGTTCAATTTGATCAATTATTATTCTCGAGAATTTTAAATCATAACACGTGCTCCATGCATTCTATATTCTTTAAGGAATCTCAACATAAAATGAGCTCTATTTATTAACATTTAGACGCATATAAATTACTATTATATTGCTAGACTTAAATATATCATTAGATCCACCACATAAGAACATGTCTCCTTATGATTAATTCCATGCCTTTACGAAAATATTGCGTGCCATTAGTCATGCCTTAAATACAAAAGTTTAAATACTTTTATTTCGCTTCCTCATAAAGACCATGCATATCCAATAATTTACACATTCATATGTACGGATATCAAGTCCAATAATCATGTCTCGTCACAAGTGATTTCATTCTTTCATTACTTCTTTGCGTCTTTATATCTTTTGGCCATCATTTATAAAACTATACTTTTTGCAGATATCCAAGATCCTCACCTTGTATTTATCATGCGCATTATTATATACAATATTATCGACGTCGTTTTTAGTTCTTTTCGATTCCACACTTTACTAGACATTATATTCTATCATTTGTTGAGATCTCAAAGTTTTTTCACGTACCCGGGGTTTTCAATAACCTTCATGTCTAGTTTCTCTTTAAGAGACTATTATGGGGTCTTTATTACCTCGTTTCAACCATCTTTATTTTATTGCTCCATTTTATCTATTCATTCGAGGACTTTTTATTTGGAATCGATCTGTCTATCACGCTGCAGACGTGCCATAGACTTACTACCAATCAATGATTTTACTAGGACACACATTGTAATTGGAGCAATAGCAACGTAATATGATCTAGTCACTTTCTTTAGGTCACTAAACATGTCTGGCATTTACTAGATCTGGAATGTCATTTGTCCCTTGAACTTTAAGTTCATATTCATTAATGTGAGGATCAACATTTATATCATAATTCATTCCATATTTCTCGTTGCTCATTCTCTCCCCCTGAATGAATTATCAATTTAAACATCCCATTTTGTGTGTTGTGGTGTATTTATATATATCACAAAATTACAAAATCTCATATGGGAAATATGGTTTGTGACCAAAACCATTCTAACGGGGAGGATTCATTATAGATTGTTGGCAAGATGCCATTCATATGTCATAATATGCCCCATAAACTAAAAGTTTTGTTCTCACAATATTATTGGCTTTGCAATCAGCTGAAGACGTTTTGTAAACGTTTCAACAAAAGCAATTCGCGTATGAACATGGGCTACTTTATGTTCAACACTTATTCCAATAATCGCCCAATACTTGGAAGTATTCACCACCATTCTNACCAAAACCATTCTAACGGGGAGGATTCATTATAGATTGTTGGCAAGATGCCATTCATATGTCATAATATGCCCCATAAACTAAAAGTTTTGTTCTCACAATATTATTGGCTTTGCAATCAGCTGAAGACGTTTTGTAAACGTTTCAACAAAAGCAATTCGCGTATGAACATGGGCTACTTTATGTTCAACACTTATTCCAATAATCGCCCAATACTTGGAAGTATTCACCACCATTCTCAATAATATAATTTGGAAAACTGTGCTCGCATTTTATATGTCGAGCCACTAATCACGCTAACTTTAAGTTGCGTATTTGATAATCATTTTAACGATGCATCGATTTTATAAACCAAAATGATCGATATGGCACATGTATAGGCCTACATACATGCCCTTTTTATCTTTTCCAAAATTTTATAGGATAAAATCTTTACTTTAATTTGGTGGTGATCGATAAACAATTAACATCCACTGAGAACAATTATCTTTGAAGAAGCTTACTATTCTTCTATACATTTCGCATCATCATTGATCCGGGATGGTCTAACCGGTCATGCCAATCACTACAACAATCTTGGCTCATAAACTTATACTTTATGACCACACGTGCTTCTACGGCATTTTTGCTATTTATATAAAACCAAGAAGTCAAATCATGCTGACTAACTATATATATATCTCATATCGTAAGAATCAAATTAGAAAGTAAAACATAGTAATGTTAACACATATCTAATCTCATAAACAAATATAAGGCAACATCTAATATTATAGTTTATAATCTTCAAACCTTTAAATGAAAGGCACAAGGCAAATTTGAAGCGAGGAACAAAATAGTGTATTTATTTTTTGACATATACCACTAGTACTCAACCTCTTAATCGAACACAATGAATAATTAAACCAAATACATGCCACAAGAATACCTATCAAGTTCAAACATAAACTCCACATAATATAAATACTTCCTCAAAAGTCATAGACAATTAGTACATGTATTCATGATGCGATCCAGGGAGTATCGTAACATATACTACCTCATATGGTATCACGCACTAATTAGCCTTAACTAATTAAAAGTAGTCAACTAATACATTTTATTCTCATATTTAAGAATCGACGTCCATTAATATTAGAAAACTTTCACAAAAATGTAGCAATTCACAATAGCTTTAGCAGTTTAGATTAACGTACCTATGTGGCTATGTTAACATAGTACTATGCTAAAATCATTATCGTCTAAGAATATAATATGGATAGGCCAATTCATGTGCCAACTTCAAAGGTTTTTTTTTTTTTTTTTTTTTTTTTTTTTTTTTTTTTTTTTTTTTTTTTTTTTTTTTTTTTTTTTTTTATTAGCCACCAATTAGATCAACATTGCAATACTTCTTTCTAAAGATCATTCTATTCGCCAACAACTAACTTCAAAGTTTAAGATATAAATTAACTTTAGTAACAAAATCATGCTTACAATTGATGTTCTAAAGCTACTAATAACATGACTTTCGTTAATATGCTTAAATGCTATTACAGAAATTTTTTTTATTAGACCAAGCATCAAAATTAGACAAAACAACATTAATATAAGAGTTGTTTTACAATCGTGATTTTTAACTATAAGAGATTAAGAATTGTTTTACTATCATGATTATGCATTGAAAATTACTTCATAGTCAATCATTAAATCTACCGTCTAATCAATTTATCTTATGGCAAAATTATTCATGTGTAGATATAATAAAACTCTAATAAAGAAAAACAATTAACATATTTGGTAACATCACATAAATTTATATGTTGATCAAATAATTTACGTTTCATGTCGCACAATGGGGCATATTCAATTGGACATGTCTAATGACGTTTTCTGTATAAGCTCGTTTTTATTTCTATCGGCAAAACGCAAATATAAAAAACAGTACTTTAATTGCATTATCTCCTCATAAAACATGTAAAATCAAGTAGGTGCCTCACATGCATCAAATTAAAATCTTACGACCATAGGTGAGTCAATTATATCAAGATTAAGCATTGCCATGACATTCGGTTTCACATGTTTGCCTTACGTCGCTCCAAGTAGATTGCTTTATATTTGTATCTATTACATGCTAAATTTTCAAGTAAATTAGTTTGGCATCCAAAGGCAAAACATAATACTCAACAATGTACTTAATTTTGTCAAACATAACACAATTGTTTAGATAATATAACAACATTCACAGACGCATACACATACTTACACATGAATAANAAAAAAAAAAAAAAAAAAAAAACACAACACATAATACACAACAAAGAAATCTCAACCATGCTAATAAATAAACTAAGCTACAGTAAATCAATGAATATCACAAAACATGAGCATTAAATCATACATCTACTCTATCATATCAATGAAATCATATAAAAACTACTACCATAGTTAACATACCAACAAAACTAAACACGGATCCACATAATCAATCATCATACGTATCATTGATATCAATAGTACTAAAAATACCGTTAAGCCACACAACAAACAATACTATTTATTAGACAAACAATATTGATAAGTCACATGCTTATTATAATGTATAAAAACATATGAGAACAAAAAAAATTATATAATACATGAATAAGAACAAAACATAAAGTTATAAACTATAAAGGTACCGATTAGTCTATGCTTTATTGATTAGTCTATGCTTTATTCTTTACTATAACATCCTGAACAAAAAAACTAACAAGAATATATGTATGTGTTGTTACTGTGCCACATTAAAAGATCACATAAGAATATCATATACACTAAAAGATCACATAAGATAACAAGAATATATGCATGTGAGTACGTATAAGAAAATATAGCATGCCATATGTAAAAGTTTGAAGATGTACCGGTGGAAAACAAGAGAAAAACAAAAACAAACCTAAAAGCATAGAGCGTGCTGATAACGTGTTATGAACACAAGATTGAGAGAATGAATATATTCTTCTATTGATCTATAATATCAATATCATAGATACATGGGGTATATATAAGATAAACTGTAGGGTAGAAACCCTAATAGCTAATTGGGCCGCGGGCCTCTTGTGGACTATATGTTTAAAGTATCCAAGCACGTATTAATTGTTTGTATTTTTAATAATAATTGCTCATCCTTTTAACTTAACCTCTATCAACTCATTTTAAATACCACCAATTATGCAAGTTTTTATTTCTTAAATGTAGCCTTAAGGCTATGTGTTGGCAGTTGATATATTAAATAGTGCATTGGAGCTATTCCTGTACATTTTCTCACAGTTTGTGTTTAGTTTATGTTTAGCAGGTTTCTTATTCTACAGGGTCTGAAGTGGAAATATAGAGTATATATACTATTCATCCCTAGATCTCAAGATCATATCACAAATATGTTTTTCTCTCTTCTTTTACACATAGTTTGTTTCTCCCTATAAACGTTTGTAGTCTGTTTATATTATCTTGATCTAGGATCTAGTATAGGTTTAGTGTTTTGAGAGTTTGTTGCGAGGATTCTTGTACCAGTGTGTACTGTATTTATAGTATTGCATCCATTTGGGGGCAATACATTTTCTCTTGTATTTGTATTGGTTAGAACCTGTTTTAGGGACTAATCTTCTATAGCTTATAGTAATAAAAGTAATATCACAAAAGGGGTGGTTGGGTGGGTGATAATTGTTGGTGTTGTGGTGTTAGATTTGCTATTTTTACGCTATGTTAGCAAAATTTTAGAAAGAAAAAGACATTCCAGTGCGCATCTGAAAATAGACCATAGACGAGTTCCCCATGTGGTTCCACGTGTTGTCATTAGGGGTGTTCATCGGTTCTGTTATCATGTTGTTCGGTTTATTGGATTAAAAAATTTTTATGGATAAAACCAAAAATCGAACTGAACCGAATTCAAATTGTATTAAACCGAGCAGAATTGCATAATTTATACTTGTTTTCATTTAATTATATAGAATTTTAGCCCAGAAAAAAAAAGAATCAAGCTTAAAAAAATTTATATTTATAACAGGAAATAGTTTTAATGGTTCTTTTATATAAATATATAAACGTAAAACTCTCAAAGTAGACCAGTCGCCTCGTGGCACTTCACTTTATACCAAACTTACCGAGGCGACTCTTGTTTTGGGCAACTCTTGTCTATTGACTAAAATACCCCTCTGTACCAAACCTTTTTACAAAATCAAATTTTTGGTGATATACCCATATTTCGGTGGCACCATTTACAGATTCATCAAAACTGATCTACACATACCGAAAAATAATTAAAACCCATATCTCTATATAAACAAAAACTCACCTCTATTACCATCATAAACATCATAGATTCATCACAAAAATACCAACCTTTATCACAAAAAAAAATAAAATAAAAATAAAAATAAAAAATAGCTCGCGCTCTACCAAAAAAAAATAAAAATCATCACAAATCATATCTACTAAAAAATCATCACTTTTAAATCAATCATTCAAACAAAACATGTCCCTATATCGATCTAAAAACAACCAAGAACAATCATATCCTATCACCACCTATTACACCCTCACCGACAACAACCACTGATATCCTCCCAGAGTCAAAACCACGGCTTCAGCGGCTGTGATTATCAAGACCCAATAAACTGTGATTAAAATCATCAAAATTCACGGCCATTGATGGATGTGGAGGTGAGCCCTCAATAAGAAAAAAGGGAGAGGGGTGACTATGGTAGTGATCTTGTAGTGGTAATGGTGGCCGCCACCGGATTTGTGGTAGATATATGTTTTTGTCCATGATTTTGAATTATGTTGTTAATTAGTTTATCTGTTTTTTTGGTTTTTGGTACTTATAATGGGGTTAAAAATATTTACTGGAGTTTTTGGTTTTTGGGATTTAAGATGAAGATGAAGATGATAAAGGCTAGTGTGTGTGTGAGTTTAGTCGTGGTGATGGTGGAGGCTGTAGTGATGGCGCTAGCTGGTGGCTATGGTGGCAGTGACGGTCGATAGTGGCCGTGGCTGGGTTTGGTAGAGAGAGAAACGAGGGAGATGTATTATTCATTATGGGAGTGAGGTGAAGAAGTGAAGGGGACGGTGGTGTTAGTACAAGCGGGTATTTTGTAATAAGATTTAGTAAAAAGGGTATGTTAGTCATTTCAATTTTGAGTAATTGGACACTTGTCGATTTATGGTGACACTTGTCGATTTATGGTTGAAATTGCGCAAGTTGCCAAGTCGCCCTTTCAACTTTTGAAAAAAAGTTGCGTAGAAAGTGAAGTCCCGTGCGGCGACCGGTCTAGTTTCACAATTTTCCCGTATATAAAAAATATATATTTTTACGTTATTCCAGTTCCCGTTTGGTTCGGTTTTCATTTGGCCAAAACCATATCCAAACCGAAACCGAATTTTAATTCAGTTTGGTATAGGTAGAAATTCAATTCGATTTTATTTGATTCAATTGGTTTTGTTTACTACAACTCTGTAAATATTACCCGATTTGTGAACATCCTTAGAGTTTTTTGGTGCAAATGTGAATTATATTAATATCAAACCAATAGTACATCATGAATAACACAACCTGAGTATGGACACACCCATATCAGTACCTTATCAAACAACAAATACTATACTAAAAGTATACCAGATATCAGACAACATACTGCTACTATATCTAACAACTTTATACACTACCACTATTCCAGAACAGAGCTATCATCAACTTTGCTCCTCAACATTTATCTTTGTGTCCATATCCATCCATTGATTCACATCTATATGCACCTACCATCTAACTACATTTTCATTTTTCATTCCACTTATCCACTCATCCTGCCACCACAGTTGTAACCACCGGTAAATTTCCACTTATATTAATACTTAAACAATAGAATACTTGTCCATTTTTCACGTCTATTTTTTTTAATTAATGTCACGTAACTCAAACGTGTTCACTTAAGTTCGTTTTGAATAAATATCTTTATATGTCAAGTATAAATGTTTTCAACTTTCATTTACCACTTTACATTATTTCATTAACATACTATATATATGATTATATATATTTAAAATTTAAACATTAAAGTACAATACTTTTGAAACTTAGGTACAAGTCCCTAAACCTAATGTACAAGTAACTAATGCATAAAACCTAAAAACTATATATTTATTTACTTAAAACTTAAATAAACTAACTTATATTACGTTCTTAAAACTCTAGTACCACTCCTTATAATTTCTACCCTAACTAAACCCTAAACCAACCTTGTTACTTCCATAAATCTCCATGTACAACATATCATATCCTAGGTACAAGCAACTAATCCATTCAACCCCCTAGTTACACCTTAGTTCGATTCTAACTAGAAATAACTTAAGCTAGTTCGAAAATGATACTTGTAAATTTCCTATACCACAAGACATCTACTAGGCTCCTTATATATCCACATCTGTATATCTCCTTGATTTTCAACCCAATGGTCAATTATCTCAAGCCATGCACATTGTGACTTCTTTTTGTTAGCCCATATTATGTAACGGGCTCAAGCCCGAGTCTAGAATATTCTGTGTATCACTATTTATCTTCACAATGTAATGTTGGAAATCAATCAATCAAATAAACATTATTCGGTTCATATCCTTTCCCTCTTACATGGTATCAGAGCCATACGATCCTAAATCTCTAACCCTAATTCTAAACTCTTCCGCCGCCGCCTCCGGCCGCCGGCTACAAGCCGGAGGTTTGGAGGCTCCCATTAACCTCTGTCACCTTTGCCGTCTTTTGTTTGCATTAACCCTCAGAATAAATTTTGGTTGCTAAATATTGATTGGAGCATTCGGTCAAAGATCATGCATGCATGATGGGATATTTCTTGTTGGTCAGTCAAAGATCACGCATGAATGCTTTTAAGATCAATTGCATTTTTTTTCGTCTCAGTGGGTTTTGATTTTTGTATTGGTGTTTGGATTGGTATTGGTGGGTATATGATTTTCGTTTCAGAATGTGTTTAGATTAAAAAAAAAAAAAAAAAAAAAAAAAAAAAAAAAAAAAAAAAACGATTTTATGTTTTTCTGTTGAGGAAAACACGCCGTTTGTTGGAAGGTTCTCTTTGGGGGTTGAACTTTTAGAACAACTTTCGTTTTATCATTTTTTTTTCTTTTGATGTTAGTGAATTTAGTTTTTAATTTCTTTTTTAGTGTAGCTTTCTCATCTTTTTTTGTGTTGGTGATTTGTGCTAAGGTCACAAATCCACACATTATTATTGTGTTGTTCGTGCTTTAGGTCACGAGCCTGTGTGTTGGTGATTTGTGCTAAGGTCACAAATCCACACATTATTATTGTGTTGTTCGTGCTTTAGGTCACGAGCCTGTTATTTGTCTTCTCCAGTTTGCTGAAGATGTGTTTCCGCTTGCTGTCGAATGTCTTCTTCAACAAATTATCTATTAGTTTTACTTTATTGTTTATTAGATTTTAATATCCAGTCCGAGCTTTCGCGATTTCGCCGCTCGAACTGCGGGGGAGTGTTAGCCCATATTATGTAACGGGCTCAAGCCCGAGTCTAGAATATTCTGTGTATCACTATTTATCTTCACAATGTAATGTTGGAATTCAATTAATCAAATAAACATTATTCGGTTCATATCCTTTCCCTCTTACACTTTTTACCATGCGTAATACCATGCAAAACCACAAAATTCACCTACTCATCTTAACACCTCCAAGGGAACACATCACCTTGTCCCTCCTTCCCTTAGCAACACTCTCCAAGTGGCATGGTGCATTAATTATAACACTCACCTTCTCCTCTATTTAAATCGAGCCAAACGCACACCCTTTTCACCTCATCACTTGCTTACAAACTCAAAACACTCTCATAAACACTTACATTCTGATCTTAAGATCCTAAATAAAGTAGAAGAAAGTTGCATTAAAGTCTAGGAGTTTTGAAGGAGCTTTGTTTCACTTTGAAGTTAACCTGGTCAATTTCCTTCCTATCGAGTTCCCATAAGTATTGTAAGTCCTCTCAGCCCTTTCTAATCTCCTTTATACATCTTAGTAATACCTACATATGACTCTAACTTAGTACTAATTGAGAACAAAGAGAAAAAATGATTATCTGTTCTTTTTCTGTTATAACGAGCTAACCAAACACCCCTATCTAAATTCATTCTGTCATTTTCGAAACTTTAAACCATAGAACTACCTAAGGAACCCTTTTACATAAACTAGACAACATATTAATAAGCCACGATAACAGGTTCGTGAAGTTTTAAAAGTTAAACCATCTTTGTGTTTCTTTCTGATGTTAACAAGCAAACAAACATCCTTTTATCATTTTGTAAACTAAATAGGCTTAAAGTGTATTAAAAATACTTTAAAAACAAGCTAAGTAATCAGTAATAGATAATATGTATGAACCACAAGTTTTTGTAAAGTTTAAATCAAGTTTCTGTCTTCTGTTCTTGTCGCTAAAACAGTCCCAAACGCCCCTTTTGAGCCTTATTTTTCAACCACAAGCCAAGAGCTTTAGGACCAACCCTTTAGCCTTTTTAACAAGCACCTAGCATACTTCCATTTGCCCCCAATACCTGGCCAAAAGAAACACACATCACGTTTTTATCAGCTTGCCTTTTTCCTTGTCGCGACCATCTTAACAAAATACCCTCTTGTGCACTTTTATTAAAAACACTATTATAGGCCATGGGGTGATCAGGAAACAACTTCTATAAAACACCTAATAACCAGTAAACAAGCTACGGGAAAGTCTCATAATGTTTCGAGGTCAAAATCTCGTTTTCTTTTTCTTTCTTTCTTTGTTGAACGCCCCAAGTAACCATCTTTGTCTACTTATTGAACCTATCAAATAAAGTCTATAAAATCTGTAACTTGGCCATTTTAAAAGACCTTACAACAAAGATATTAAAGTAACAAAAGCTTTGTAAAAACCTTGGCTCGTATAGTTTTTATTTAAGACTCTTTTGGGCTTGTCACCCACTGAAATTACTCTTTCTGTCAAAACGCCCCAACTCCTCCACTTTGGTAAATTATTTCGACCAAACCATAAGAGCTCATGACATCTAGTTTGAACCATTAGATAGACCACCTGGCAAATACTTGAAAGGATCAATAACTTTGTAAAAACCTTGTACGACCTCGTCTAAAACTGAGCTTGTTTTTGTCTCGTTAACACATACCAAACGTACCCTTTTATTATTTTCTTTGAAAAAATATAGGGTAATTTTTGTAATAAATAAAAGATGGAGTTTTCTTGGGCCAAAATTGTAAATATTTCCAAAGTTATAAGTACAAGGACTGTTTTTGCCAATAAACCATAGTAGAAGGTATAAAGTGTCAATTTAAAAAATACAAGGGTATAAAGTGTAATATTTTTATAATATATTTTTACTATATAATGATTCGGGAATTCGATAAAAACTTATAACGTTATAACAATTCGGGACTTGTTATAAAAACTATATATGTAATATATCGATATTGAATAACAAACTATAAAAAGGAAATAAGATAAAATCCATTCATTAACTAACTTTTGAAGAAACTTCATGTTGTTCCACTTAACAAAACTTTAATTAAATAAATATATGTAAATACTGAAAACTTGACATGTCAACTCAGTTACGTGTCGGACGTTTAGCAACTTTACTTAATTTGTTTTCCATCCAGACTACTGTGACATCGAGGTGAGTTCATAGTCCCACTATTTTTACGTTTTTCAAACTTGTGGGGAGATACATGCTACAAACCGAACACAAGTATTTTTCTATATGCTATCCTGATTGATATTGCCTAAGTTACCACTGTTGCCATTTCTGATAAAGACCCTCATATCATGCGCCATTAATCACTTGCGAGTGAACGCGAATGTAGTGAATAGATCTATTGGAGGTTGACGACCCATTTGTACTAGCCGGATGGATAGTCTTAGTACTAGCCGGATTGATAGACAAATGCACTATATTTGAGAACAAATAGGAGACTGGCAGACTCCTACCGGAGGGCATTATTACCTTCATTTAATTATGTTGGTAACTTACGTCATAGCTCGCTACTATGATGCTTACTGTTAAGGTTTGCGCGTCATGAGGCTTAGAGCAATATCTATTGAACGTTGACATTCCTGATTTCTTATCTCTTAGCTTGTGTTCAACTTATTATTTCTATAAACGCTATGGATTCACTCAACCTTTGTGTTGACTTTTTAGCATGTTTATCTCAGGTTTATATTAAACGAGGATGGCATGAAGAGGCACGGATACGGAAAGAATGCTAAAGATTTTATTATCATTTGATAAATTATTTGACAAACTGTAAAACCTACTGGGACCTCATTTTGTAAACTCTGATATTTGAATAATAAAATCTTTGAAAAATGACTTGATTAGAGATTGTTTTCTATTATTATAACTGTTGTGCCATGAAGTAACACCCAGCTTTAACTCCGCTGCGTATCCCAAATTTGGGGGTGTTACAACAGTAGACTAAGTGAAAATCAAAAATGGCATCACTAGGAACCCTTACCCATCCATGGGGGGGCTCTGCCAAAGTAACCTACATTTCCCTCTCATAGAAGGGCTTCAGTTACTTGGGAATACACACCCTCCATGATGCCAACCATTTCTCCTATGACAATGTATTGAGAGGACCAAGCAGGTTCATCTTTCACTCCTCGCTATTCCTCTCATCATACATTGTCCTCCAAAACCATATACCATTCACAATGGGTGCCCTACATTATGGTACATTCAAGTGAATTAGACCTCTCACTTAAACAGTCAAAGTCAACCATTTTCTTCCCAAGGCCAAAATGGTATAACTCTGAGGTTTAAGTAAGTACAGTCATACCACATGAACTCCATGGTACTAGTAACAACCCATTGTTATGGTTTGATATAATCAATTGACTGTTCTGATAATAAAAGTCAACTGAACTTGTATACAGCCATTGTAATTCACATATCCAAACACCCCTTAACCATCAAAACCATACTATCCCATTCACCATACAGAGAAGCTTACTAGCAGCACCACTTATCATATTTCAGGGACCATTTGAAATTTCACATTCCATTCTTTTTCAGTGTCACTAACAACTTTTGACTTTTTCACTTTCAAACTTGATAGCCTCATTCTCACAATATCACAAACAGTATTGAACAAATCTTTCACCTTTCTCTTTTCATCTCTAAATATTCTATTGTTCCTTTCTTGCCATATGATGTATACACTAGTAGCTAAACACAACCTTCTGACAACACTTCCCACTGAATTACCATTATAAATCTCCCCAAATCTTTCAATTACCTCATCCCAGTTAGTACTATTAACTAACAAATGAAGCTTCTGCACTATTTTTGTCCATAACATTCTTGAAAACTGACATTTGAAGAACAAGTGGTCATAAGAATCCATATCATTGTAACAAAGCAGACATACCATCATATCATAATTACCCCATTTTTCTGATCCTATCTTGTGTAGGTAACTTCTTTTGAACAGCAAGCCATAGAATGAAAGCTTGCTTGGGAATATTTTGTGAGAACCACACCAACTTGTGCCATTTAACTTCTCCCCATTGGCATGCATATCTCTATAGGTCTGCCTTATGGAAAATTTGCACAAAGAACATTATTCTTCCACTCTAAACTATCCCTTCTATCACTGTCAAGTATAATAGGCTGCATTTGAGTTATCATAGGAAACTTTTGGTGCCATTCTACAGGCCAATGTCCTGTTCTTTCTACTACGAATTCACTGACAGTCATACTATCTCTGAGCCTAGCATCATATAAGTCCCTGTAAGTAACAAACTCATTCAAAGCACCCATAGAAGACCAAGAATCAAACCACATAGAAGTATTAATCCCATTTCCCAATTTAACTATCATATGCTTCCTTACTTCATTTCTCATCCTAATAATATTCTTCCATCCCCAACTATCAGAACTTTCTTCATTAATTTCCCACACACTCATTCCTTTTAGTTTATATGTATTGATCCACTTTACCCAAAAAGAGTCTTTATCCACAGCTACATGCCATAGATGTTTAACAATCATTGCCTTATTCCATACAAACAAATTTTTCAGACCAAGACCACCTTGGGCTTTTAATTATAACATTTTGTAAAAAATAAGATCAAAAGGTCGGAAACCATGGTCGAAGAAAAAACAGAAAAAAAAGGCAAGACCAACTTTATCAACCGAGATTTTATGGTATTCTTCTCCGTATTTTTTGTATTTTAATACTTTTGACTTATCAAACTTTATACATTACGTTCAATTTTTTTATTTCGCAGCTTTATAATAAAAATAAAATTATATAAAAAAAAAATATTTTTTAATGGTGTGTGGATCCTATTTTGGTGGTGTGTAAACACGCCAAGCTTTTGGTTATCCACTGTGTCACATTTACATTCACCGCATCCACCCACAACTTTTTCTCTCTAAAAATACTCCACTTTCTCTGTCTAAAAATCAACACCAAATTCATTTAATTCACATCTTAAATTAATGTAACCTTAACTTAACTGATTAAAAATTGACTTTTAGCACGTACCAAATCCGGAACGAGTTCAACTTAGCTCATTCGGAGTTGTATAAATTTGCAGATAAAGATGATCCTGAAGCTTTGTTTGAAGGTGTTGCTATGGTGGGACTTGTTGGTGTTCTTCGCCAACTTGGTGATTTAGCTCAGTATGAAAAGTTTAGTTATTCATTCGGATCTTAAATCCACCTGTTGTGGTGACGTGTGGTACGGTGATCGAAGTTGTGGTGAGGGTGGTTGGTATTGCAACGGCAGTTCCCAAGGTATTCAAAGATGATGGTGTCGTTGATGGTGGTGGATTTGTTTGGTGTTGTTTTTAGTGTGTGTTATTGATCTTGTGTTGGGAGAAAACAAAGGAGAGATAAAAGAAGTGAAGATCTAGATAAGAAATGGACATAATAATAACTTTTTAGACTTTTTAATCACGAGGGGTGATCAAGCGGTAAGAATCTCAGCCTTTCAAAGTGGAGGTCAGTGGTTCGAATCCAACGGGGAGAAAATTATTCCTCTTGTGGCCACGGAGGTTCACCTGTGCCGACTCCGGGCTAGTCGCCTTGGGATTAATCTGTTCATAATCTCGAGTCATAAACCGGGTTACCAAGGAAAAAAAAAAAGAAAAAAGAAAAAAAAGGGCTTTTTAGACTTTTTAATATTTCTCACTTTGCAAATGATCATAGTTATTAATAAAAATCATCCACTCACTACAAAAAAAATTATCCAATTTATATAATATTATTTTCACACATATAAAAAATGTGTAAAACTTTATAAGTTTATTAACAATTAATAATATATAAAAATTGGTTACATTAGTAAGTGTGAAAAAAATTGTGAAACAATATATTTTTCACACGTATAATTTTATAAACAAAATAATAATTTCACACTTAAAAGTGTGTAGAAATCTAAAATTTCTCCACATTCCAAAGTGTGGAAATTAATTCTAACACCTATTTTTTCTATACTTGCAAAAAGTGTGGAGAATTTAATTGTTATTAATGACTACACGCATAGACGTTGGCACTTAAAAGTGTGAACTTATTTCTAATAAAAACTTATTGTTTACAATTTTTTTCACTCTTAAAAATTAAACGAATTTGTACACATTATTAAGTGTTGATAAACTAATAAAATCTTACGAGCTTTTTAAAAGTGTGGAGGAAAAAAAATGTGTAAATTGAACTATTTATTTAGTGATGCTACTTTTAAAAATTAACATGAAACATGTAAACGAAGCCAATTTATCTGATGGGTCCATTTTTGTTTTCTTTGTATTGAAAGACCTATTTATACAAATAGAATTGAAACTAACCCATATTTGCAAAGAATGTTTTAAAAGAACTCTTTTTTAAAAACAAACTCCCCTTTTCGAATTCAAACTTCAAAGAATGTCTTGGCTGAAAAAAGTGATTGAGAAAATTGTGTCTTTTGTTATCACGTAAGAAGGTTGTTACTGAAATCCAAATTTATTTGGGCCTGAATGCGTATTATTTGGGCCTGAATGCGTATTATTTTTTTTTCTGTCGGTTTTCATGAGGTGCATATATGGACATGATTCCAAATCTCTACCCAAAAGTTTTTCTATATATATTGTTTTCTTTGATTCACATTCGCAATCCCAAAAACCCTACGTCTCGATAGGTGACGAATATAATCACGCTGAAGATTTTATAATCGTCAAGATCACTTTTGAGTACTCAAGCCAGGTCAATACTGGGAAGAGAATGGATGTAGAAGTTGACAGACTAAGCAGTTTGCCAGATAAGCTTATTTATAAAATCCTCTCGTATGTGGACATCGTATATTGTGTTAGATTAAGTGTTTTGTCATCTAGATGGAGGTTTCTTTGGACTTCAATGCCCAGTCTCAATTTTGCAAGCCGCGAATTATATAAATCCTCGTCACGCTATCATGAATTTGTTAACAATGTTCTCTCTGGCCGCAATAATAAGATAGACGTGTCTTTTGTCAGTGTGAACCTTGCTCGTGGTGAAGACAATCATGAATTGTGTGTCAAGAGAATTCTCGAGTATGCATTGTCTCACAATATCGAACAACTGACAATGAGTCACACCTTTATTGATTGTCGTTCCCAATACCCTTGGGATCTCCCAGCTTTAACTACATTACATCTCCACGATGTCTCATTACATAACTCCAGTTCTATTTTTGCCATGTATCACAGCTTGAAGAATCTTACGTTAGAGCGATGTCATGTGCTTGAATGTGACTCAGATGGTGTTATTTGTTCCTCTCATGGTTTTACTATAATTAATTCCCGACTTCTTAGTCTCACGCTTAAAAAAGTAAGATGGATTGCGGGATTTGTACTTGTGGACACACCTGAACTGAAGAACTTTATACTTGTTGACACACCTCCTGGGAAGGAGTGGGAGTACTATAGTAGAAGAGGTACTAATGAATTGTTAGGGGGGCTTACTATTTCTGCACGTGACCTTACCTACTTAAGCATTAAAGGTTTTCGTTTTCCTAAGTTATCCTTGGATGGAATTCAATATGTGGAGAAGGTGGATCTCTGTATATCTTCTCCACAAAAGACAAATGTTCATAGAATCCATGATCTGTTTCAACATCTCCACAGTGTCAAATCTCTTGCACTTAGCTTGGAGATTGCCGAGCTTCTTTCTACCTCGGAAGAAGTTGTCTCACATCAACCTTCCCCGTTTCCTAGCTTAAAGAGTTTAAAGATTTATCCGTTACAGGGTTTAAAGACTTGGCCGTTATGGTGTTTTAGGACTTATCCCAAATTAAATAGTTTAGAGATTTTTCAAACTCAACTGGATGAGGAGCAAGAAGCAATGGATGAGGAGCAAGAAGCAATGGAAATAAAATTGTCTGCTGAAGTTACAAATTATTTGCTTGGCAGTTCTTCAAATGCGACCTTTACAATGGTCTCACATGAGGAGGCTAGAGCTATAAAAATCACCAAAGCGGCACACCGCCTTATGGCAGATTTATGGAAGATTCTAGAGGAAAAGGAAGCTTATACCGAGACTAAAAGGGCTAATGTGGAGTGGAAGAAGACACTTGCTGATAGCTGTCGTTTAGATTTCAAATTGAAGATTTCGTTAGAGATTGATACTGAAGAGATATTCTGCATACTGCAAAATATAAAATTACTACTCACCAAGGTAATTGCATCAAAAAGGGTTGAGATGCAAGCACGTTTTTCTAGATTGTCTGCAAAATCCAAGACCGTCGTGAATAAGATGGTAGTTGATATGAAGAATCAATTTGATATAAAACAACGCACTCTCAGTGGGTACTTTGATGAAATTACTTTGTCTTCTTAAAAAATAGCTTCTGAAGGACTGGTACTATGTGGATCGAACTAGGACGGTCGAGTATCTGCAAGAACGATGGTAGAGACTGCTTTGGAATTGAGAGAAGCTTTTTTCATCATATTTGAATATATTTTTTATTCCTTCTTCCTAGCTAGTAACGATATTTTATATGGGTAATCTGGATTGTGATTGATTAAAGGTTGTTAAATATGAGAATGAATGTTTATTATAAGATGGGTGTTTGGATGTTAATTTTCAAAAGCAATAATTAACAAGAAGCATACAAGTATATAGTTGCAACAACAGATAGAAGTTTGAACTTATCTAGTGTTGCAACTAATCCTTGTATACTTCTAAAATCAATTCATGTTTGCTAAAAAAACATCAAATATTTTTAACACAAGACAATTTGTCAAACAAACATAAGAATTGGAACCACTGGACTATTGTGAATTGATAAGCCGATATAACTGTGTGCCTCCGAGATATAGAGGATTTAAACCATGTCACATTCACACTGGACTATTCTATAAGTCAGTTTCAGCTATTACTGTTTTCTTAGTATCCTAATAGTGTCATTACCATATGATTTTTGTATTTTGGTTACATGTTTCAAAAAATTTTAATATAAAAAACAACTTTGACTTTGAAAAGGTATCTTTTTCTAGTGCATGATGGATAGCGAAATTAGATATCATTATGATTTATGCAGTAGTAAAGGTTTTCCGCTTATCTCGATGAGCTCCTCCCACGACATGGTAGCAAACCCTCAGTTCTTATCAACAAATGTCACACACAGCATCGACCTTCTCTACAAATATTACAACAGTGAAAAAGGGGAACACGTACCCCTGAAATACAAATTGCAAGAAGAGACAAAATATCGGACATCATGTGTAGCACAGAGGGGAGGTGAATGGCTTGTAACGGAACTATACAATGCCAATTTACTAGCTACCAAAAAGAACATGATTTTAGATTTGAAATCATGGGCCGGTTACATCCTGATCATTTTCATGTTCACGGTGATTATAAAAAGTGTGATTTATTTCTTCTAGGCATTGAATTCTTACCTGTGGAGCATGTAAGTTCAAATTATATGTTTATGTGTTTGTTCACTAGCTTGCATATATCTTTTTCAATCCGGTTAAATTGAAATTAGTACTGCAACAATAATCAACTTTATTCCAATTTTGGTTTTTGCTTTATAGGAGAAAGATGAAAATAAGGTGGATATGAAACCAGACATGGATTTGGACACTGATTGGGAAAATTTATTACCAAGTGATTATGCTGAAATAATCAAGTGGTCAAAATATAATTTGCAGTGGTCAACTTACAAGGAACTCTACTCTCTTCTTCATGAAGGATTCCTCATCAAAACAGATGTTGAAAAGGTAACTTCCTACTCAAATTATGGTTAGACTATAACATTTTTTTTTGGCTAAAGGGTAAAACCACCCGGTAAAATAGTTAGACTATAACATTATCACTAAGCCTAGCTAATAACCCTTAATTGCTTCAAAAAGCGCCGTTTACTTGTACTAAATTGTTAATTAATAGGGCGTGATTTGTGGCTATATATGTGCATGTGCATTCCCTTGTGCTATATGTTACTAGAGACCAAACAAAGTACTTCCTTGACATCTCAACTAACAATACATTTTGTTTATGAACAGTGGTTTTCTGTTTCAAAAAATATGAAGAAGCGTCATATGCTACCGGCAAAAGTAGTTTTGCAGAAAGGATCAATATGGAATTTTTTGCCTGGAATGAAACAATGGATATGGAGATCTCTGCCAGAATCAAGGTTATATTTCTTTCTTCTCGTTCAGACGGACACTATTGAGCTACTAAAATGTACATTTTTATTATTTGTTAGTAACACATAACTTGGTGACTTACAGATATAAATATATGTATATGTGCCTCATTTTTTATTATTATTGTTAGGGATCATATCAAGCATGCCAAATATCTTTTACAAAGTATGTTTTCGTGTTAATTTGCAGGTTTGAATTGGTGGCTGAGTGTGATAAGGTGAAAAGTTTTACCATTCAATGTGAAATCGAATCCCAGTTACTGTCGCTTGAAACAACATATGCATGTTACCTTGTGTACAAACTGCCTAGAAATGAGACTATGGTTGATGGTTTGGTACAAATAGATGATGAAAACCGCGTGGGTGATCATGAGCAGCTTTCTGACAAGATACAACTTGTAGATTTACTTACTCCTACTGATATCCCGGTTATTAGACGACAAGTTGGCGAGTCCCGTGACATCCCATTGAGGCCTCGCAAAATAAAAGGCCATCCAAAAATGAGGAAAGATGGTTGGTTGGAAATTCAAATATGGGACTTCAAAACTGGTGTCAGCCATGAATCTATTTCGATGAATTGTCGCATGAAGAATTATGATAACTGGAATTTGACAGGTCTTCTTGTACAAGGCATCGAGTTTAGGCCTGCTAAAGTTTTCTTTGCGCAGCCTTAAGGATCTCTTACCGTTGTTACTTATGGATCCAGTTTTGGTACATGCTGAATTTGTGGTCTCAGAATTTTATGGTTTGGAATAAGTGTAACACGGTTTTAGCTTCTTTTTTCCGTGAAATATCAGATATTATGAAATTTAATGAATAAAGTTTAAGGTTGCCATAGAACACAAGTCAAACACCAACATTTTTTTTTTGGGTAAAAGGGTTAATTCACAAAGTCAAACACCGACATTGCATAGTCAATATCCCCAAATCTGCCATACATTGTAACTAATGCATTCTTTGCATGAAAATCATCATCTACCAAAGATTTTTGATCAAACCCACGAACCAGGATTCCACAAGCTATTAAGGCGTTAACTTGTGTAAAAATGTTTGTGTTCTGCAAGCTGTTCTGGTCTCATGAACTTGAAAGTTTCTGAAAAGTATCTGTTTTGTGTGCAACCAACGATCACAACAAGCAGTGTCAATGACCCCTGAAAATATATATGTCACTACCTTTAATCTCTATTAAATATTTATGGTTCATTTCTTCAATTGATACAGCCAAGATAGCATCATGGAGATTAACAGAAAATCTCAACTCGACAAAAATAACACGTGTTCCCAGCATTTTTAATTTCAGTCTATACATGTTAGAAAAGCATCATAAAGGATAATCATATTTGTCAGTTTGTGTATGCACACATACGTCTTCTTCAATTCTTATCAGAAATATAAGTGTTGTCACATAATTCTATACCAATGACGTATTCTAAAGCGAGAGTGGGTGTGGACACTTCTAATAATATGTTTAATGATGTTAGTGGTATCAAAACATTTTTTTTTTGGAAAGGCAATATTATAAAACACAAAAAGAATAAAAATACAATGCAAGGCATCCCCTTAAATAATCAAAGCTAATTAAGAGAAGAGGGATCCAAATACACACAAACTATACTAACAAGAAAAACCCCACAATGCCTAACACAAACAAAATACTAACCACAAAGCAACAGGCCCACATGAAAAAGAAGACACGAATTTGGGATATTTACCAATAGATGGAATATGCTAACCAAAAGCAAAATGTACAGGTACCATATTGAACTAATAAACTCCTTTCCTAAACTGCAGACCACTTCTCATCAACTAAACAAGGCCACTCTGCTGTCCCAAAAAGCAAAATACATATCACTTCGCATCAACTTTACACCACCACTCTGCTGTCCCAAACAAACCGTTGCACCAGCCACTCTGCTGTCCCAAACATGGAAAATACATATCACTTCGCAGCAACTTTACACCACCACTCTGCTGTCCCAAACAGACCGTTGCACCCACATCACAGTCACCTTAAACCAACAATTTGCACTCCCTGCTGCACACTGCATCACACAAACCAACAACAGCTTACAACCCAAATGCCTACTGCTAAAAAACGACGAACTCAAATTTTTTCACAAGTAAAATTCTTCTGTAGACTTGGGCTAGCAGACAGTATTGCAGACAAAATGGCAGCCAGACTCAAAAATAAATAGCAGACATCACAGAAAACTTGCTCCTGAACACGATCCCAAACAGAAAAAATGCTTAGTGGTATCAAAACATTGATCAAGGAAGAGACACATCCTCGTATTACAGTCATTGTTTTGCACATCAACTTAAGCTAACACTTGCTGACGTTTGCTCGATCAGAAATCAATGAAAATTGTTGTTGTTGTTGGCTTTTTTTTTTTTTTTTTTTTTTTTTTTTTTTTTTTTTTTTTTTTTTTTGTTTTT
>LBNU01003244.1:127466-145839 GCA_014162995.1 Artemisia annua
GACATCAGACTATTTTCTCAGTCATCGCAAATTCAGGTCATCTTTGGAGCACGAAGCATTTTGTTCAGTTAATTGCAATGTTGATCAACATTATTTCTGGGCTTCATTCAAGGTGCTATTAAATAACTATAACAAACTGATAGTTTTTGTAAAGTCAAGAAAAATGTATTGATCAATTAAGTAGAATTTAAATATTAAGATTAACTGTTATAGGTAAAAATACGATGCGATCCTTTTTAGGGGTCACATTTATATACTTACACTGTTAGTATCTACTAAATAAATGACTAAGAACCGTCACTTCTTTCTAAACAGTGTGCCGAGTTAATTCCACTCATATCCATTATCCGGAGTTTTTTGAGTGATGTTCAACCAATTTGCGGATAAGAAAGAGATGGCAAAGAATTTAAAACTATTCTTGTTATTAAGGTTTTGCAAAATTCGGCTTAACTAGACATAATTAGACCGAAGAATGCGAAAATTGCTAAAAATTTTCAAGAAAAATCAACACCACAACATGTTAAAAATGGGTTGAAAAAAAAAAGTTTCGATCAATAGTACGTTATGCGTAGTATAGCCAATCACCAAAACGAAATTTGTAAAGAGAGTTAACGAACCATAAAAGAAGAAATTCATAATCTCGTAAATATGTGAAACATCGGCTGCCTCTTCATATAATTAAAGATTTGTCCGTTATTTGAACGTATTAAATACGATTTGATTATTTAGGGGAGAATTTAGAAAAAAACTGTACAATGAACCCCATCATATAACCACCTTAACCGAAAAATGATTTGATAAATAAAAATACAAGAAGGAATGAAATGGTTCTTTCCGAAAGTGACAATGGAAAGCAACGTGATAGGCTTTGTTGCACCAATTGGTATTAATATCCATTAATCCACGTTCATAGTGTGCACTGCGCCAACCTCTTACTACTGAATACTAAGCATTTAGATACAACAATGATACTCATCAGTAAGTCATATTTCTGAATCTCCATGTATAACAAATCCTATATATGAATGCCAAAATTTCTGTAAAGAACATTCTTTTGATACACTAAAAACCCTATAGCCCGAAGAGAAGTTATATAAGATTAATGTGAAATTGAGCCCGACATAATATATATAAATACCAAAAATTAATAGGAGATGTTTATCAATTTGATGAGGGTATTAGTCAGATAAAATAATGGAGGTAGTAACGTGTAGAGCTTTGAGTCGTTTCAGAAAATAAGGTCAACGGATAGGTCTCACACACGACGGAGTTAGCAACCAATCTTAAGAATACCCAATCCATATATATATTATATAAGAATAATGTGATTTATATCGTTTATAAATACAGATATATGACTTATTACTATATTAACATACTTCATGTAATTCATCTGATTGAATAAAAGTGATCTTATAGAGAATATATAGAAAGGGTGAACTGGCAATAGTAAAGAAAACATCGTACATTATCAGAAATGCTATATCTAATGAAGTCTAATTACAAAGAGTTATTTAACAAATATTACGACGTTTTATTTATATCATCATAGTTTCTCGACATAAATACATTTTCATGAATGTTTTACAAGACAGATTAACACTTAGAATCAAATAATTAATCGTATAAGGATTAATGCAACGTTGTGCGACTAGAAACTGGTATCCTAGCTATGCTTAAGTAGCATAACGATATTGTGATAATCATAGAATCATGTATTCATATTAATAAGCATAAGCTGATTTCATAAATGGTATGCTCAACCCATAATGTCTTCAGTTGGTAATAATGTATAACAATCTGAGAAAAATAAAATAGCATAGATCTAATAAATAAAAATTATGTAGGACTTCTTTAGTATTTAAGGAATGTTAATTAATCTGCAGTTGAACTTTATTACTTTTTTGGGATCACCCTAATTATATGAGAGATTATTTGATTTAGATTCGATTGACGAGGCAAAGTAACCAGCTGGAAAGATATCAACTGTTAATTTTTCACACAACAATTCGTTGACTGACTGTTGTTTTTTATTATTTAGTAGGTTCCAATTGTTGTCTATACGATAATGGACCATGATCATCACGATAGAAAACCTGAATGAAACCATCAGGAATACAAGTGTACAAGAAATTATAGTGAGATTTGAGCAGTAAGAGGGGGTGGAATCTATTCGGATGGGGGTCGGCAAATGGATTGCCGAGCGGTTTCGACATCAGAAGAGATAAACCATGATTCGGCATGAAACGAAAATCGCATATGAGTATTCGGTTATTGTGATTACCGATTTCCGGTCGATGAAAAAAAATACGGCGTAAAAGTCAAGGAACATTGGAACATTAAACTGTGGGAGCCGTTTGAGCCTATTTTCAAAAAAAAAAAAAAAAAAAAGAAAAAAAAAAAAAAAACCCTTTAATATAACTTCTAGTTTTTCTTTAGGATTTGGGACTCTGCTTGTGGTGATGCCGTACATTAGTGATAGAGTGAGGTTCTTGTGGGCTGTGGTGGGTGGTGGTGTTGGTAAGTTTGGTCGGTAACCAAGTTCAAGGTGACGGTGATGGTGACAGTGATGGTGACGGTGCATTGGTGGTTGTCGTGGTTTTGACAGATCGGAGATTTTGGATTTGAGATGGAGGATTGGATGAAAAATAAAGAGAGAAATGAAGATGAGAGATAAAGAAGTAGGATGACCACTATGCCCCTATGTGTATATGTACCTTTTTAATTTGATCAAATCTTGTATTATGATCCTACGGTCTAGATTGCTTTTTAGACTTTGCAAAATTATTTACTTTCTAAAGGATCGGGATTCATCGTAGTAAATATAAATAGTAAATAGAATAAGTTAACATGCTATTGTTTTCATTGGATGCCTTTGGATGCCTTGAATGGTTATATTTATTAATGTTAATCTTGTTTTATGGTCTTTTTATTTTAATCTGATATCATAGTCTTTTGAGACCCTTTAGCCTTCCAACCAAAAGAAAAGACCCTTTAGCCTCAGTTTACAATCGCTTCTAATTTTCTTTCCTTGATAGAAAATGTCTCACATCACTGATTTTGCACACCTCAAAATTCAACTGAAAGATATAATGTTGGCCACAAATGATTTTACTGATGAGGCCATTGGAGGCGGTGGGTTTGGAACGGTTTACAAGGGAGAACTTTCACTCCCACCGGAGGGGAGAAAAGCTATTGTCGCTTTTAAGCGCTTAGATCGAAAATTTGGGCAAGGAGATGCCGAGTTTTGGAAGGAGATAATGATGCTTTCTCGGTACAAACATGAGAATCTTATCTCCCTCATAGGCTTTTGCGATGAGCATTCCGAAAGAATTTTAGTTTATGAGTACGCAGCTCATGGAAGCCTGGATCGCTATCTAGGTAAATCTAATCTAACATGGGCCCAACTTCTCAAGATTTGTCATGGGGCTGCTTGTGGACTAAACTACCTACACGATCCCATGGGTATGCACCAACGAGTTCTTCATCGAGATGTTAAGAGCTCAAATATCCTACTTGATGAAGATTTTACTGCTAAAATCTCGGATTTCGGGTTATCAAAAATTGGCCCAGCCAACCAACAATATACATACCTTATCTCAAATGTTGCAGGTACACAAGGGTATTGTGATCCGGTGTATATGGAGACGGGTTCCCTGTCGAAAGAGTCTGACGTGTACTCTTTTGGAGTGGTGCTTTTTGAAGTGATGTGTGGGAGGCAATGCATTGAAACGGGTAAGAATGAGCCAAACATTTATGTGCGTCACTGGAAAAGATGTTATGAAGAGAATAGGATACATGATATTGTCTCAAATAATCTTAAAAAAGAATTGGAGACAGATATAGGTACGTATTCTCTTGAAACGTTTGCAAGCATTGCATATCGATGTTTGCATAGAGAACGTAAAGAAAGACCAACGATGGGGGAGATCATGGAAGAGCTTTTGATAATAATCGAACAGCATGCAAGTATTATTTATATTTTCTATTTTATTTCTGAACTATAGATAAGTTTGAAACAAGTAAAGATTGGTTTTACAATAAATATATTTACAGGCGGTGATGTCTAAAGATGCTGATGAGATAGCTGTATACAAAGATATGATCAGCATTGCAAAACAGAACATAACTCCTATCTCTGGCATATCTACTCCCATCACTGGCAAATCTAAAGCTGAACTTAAGTTGATTCTCTCCAAAGGGATTTTTGTTGTGGATGCCGGTGAGCATGTAAGTGTTTTCTCTCTCTCTCTCTCTCTCTCTCTCTCTCTCTCTCTCTCTCCCTCCCCTTGTTATATGAAATTGCTTGACCTATTTTGTTTTATCTTCAGTTTTATATGATACCAGATAAGTACCCGTACATAGCATCGTGATTTTATAGCAGCAGATAGTTGTAGCGATAAAAAAAGTTTATGGGTTATAAACGAAAAATAATAAAAGTTTGAGGATTTGGGGATTAGACATAATGTTTCAAACCCGGTTCGACCCGGACGGTTCCGCCGGTTGAACCGATTCCGATCGAAATACAAGTCAAATAAAGCCGGTTTTTATATTTTCGAAACCCGGTTAGAACCTTTTTCCCGAAAATTGTGGTGTAAGCTTTGACTAATTAGTATATACCTTAAATACATTTTAATTTAAAATTAATTCATAGGTTTCCTTAGATAGATGACTGAACTTTTTAAGTTTGACCATGACTGAATTTTTTCACTTTTCAAGTTTGACCATTTTTGTTTTATAGAAAGTATAGATTTGTATTGCACAGAGGCTTGTACGAGACAAGAATGGTGAATACTGTGAACTGATAAGCGGATATCAATGCGTGCCTCCGGGATATAGAGGATATAATCAATTTTTCAATAACACTGGACTATTCTATGAGTCAGTTTCAGCTGTAACTGATTTTTCTAGTGTCTGAAATACTACCATTATGAATATTACCATATGAAATTTATATTTGCTTTCATGTTTTTGAATCTGATTAAAAAACCCCATTTTTTTTGTTAAGTGAAATTAAAAAACCCGTTTAACTTTGAAAGAGCAATTCATTGTAAAACTCATCTTTTAATAAATACAGTATCTATCTTTACTGCATGTTGGATAGTGAATTTACATTTGATTGTGATTTATGCAGTGGTAAAGGTTTTCCTTGTATCTCGATGACCTCCTCCAGCGACTTAGTAGCAAACCCTCGGTTCTTATCAACAAATGTCACATACAGCATCAACCTTCTCTACAGATATTATAACAGTGATAAAGGGGAACATGTACCCCTGAAATACAAATTGCAAGAAGAGACAAAATACTGGACATCATGTGTAGCACGGAGGAGAGGTGAATGGCTAGTAACGGAATTATACCAATTTACTAGCTACCAAAAAGAACATGATTTTAGCTTTGAAATCGTGGGCCGGTTACATCCTGATCATTTTCATGTTCATGGTGATGATAAAAAGTGTGATTTATTTCTTGTAGGCATTGAATTCTTACCTGTGGAGAATGTAAGTTCAAAATATTTATTTATGTGGATTGCATCTTTTTCAATCCGGTTAAACTGAAATTAGTACTCCAACAATAATCAACTGCATTCCAATGTTGGTTTTTGTTTTATAGGAGAAAGATGAAAATAAGGTGGATATGAAACCAGACATGGATTTGGACACTGATTGGGAAAATTTATTGCCAAGTGATTATGCTGAAATAATCAAGTGGTCAAAATATAATTTGCACTGGTCAACTTACAAGGAACTCTACTCTCTTCTTCATGAAGGATTCCTCATCAAAACAGATGTTGAAAAGGTAGCATCTTATTCAAATTATGGTTAGACTATGGGTGTGTTTCGGAGGGGCTTATATGGGGCTTAAATTTCAAAAATAAGCCCCAGCCCAAAAATATGTCTCGTTTGGCGTAGAGGCTTGTAGGGAGGCTTTTGAAATTATAAGCTCCAGTCCAAAAATAAGCCCCAGCCACGAAAATGAGACTAAATTTTTAGACGGGGTTCTAATATTTTAAATTACTTAATTAATCATAAATATATATATATATATATATATATATATATATATATATATATATATATATATATATATATATATATATATATATATATATATATATATATATATATATATATATATATATATATATGGAAGGGATCATGTATGTTTTTGGCTTTTAGTGCGGATGGTACGGACGAATCTCAGCCCTCCATCTAGTAAACCATCTGAAAAAGGCGGAGTGGCAATATCGTAAATATCCTGTCTTTTTAAAAAATCTTTACTATCATATTAGCTTTTTTTCTTAAAAAAATTCAAAAAAATATGAAAAAATTAAAAAAAATAAAGAGGACAACAAATAATTAAGAATNATTTAATTATATGTCCTTTTTAGTAATTTCACAAAAATAAACTACTAACTTAAACTAATTTACCAAACAAGTTTATGAAAAGTTTCGGCTTTATATAAGCCCCAGCCCCAGCCCCAGCCCATTTTGCCAAACATACCCTATAACATTATCACTAATAAGCCTAGCTAATATCACTTAATTGCTTCAAAAAGTGCCATTTACTTTAACTAAATTTTTAATTAATAGGGCGTGATATGTGGCTATATATGTGCGTGTGCATTCCCTTGTTTAATCTATTACTAGTACTAGAGAGTAGAGACCAAACAAAGTACTTGCTTGACATCTCAACTAACATACCTTTTTATTTATGGACAGTGGTTTTCTGTTTCAAAAAATATGAAGAAGCGTCATATGCTACCGGCAAAAGTAGTTTTGCAGAAAGGATCAAGATGGAATTTTTTGCCTGGAATGAAACAATGGATATGGAGATCTCTGCCGGAATCAAGGTTATGTTTCTTTCTCGTCGGTTCAGACGGACACTATTGAGTTACTAAATGTACATTTTTATTATTGTTAGTAACACATAACTTAGTGACTTGCATATATAAGTATATATATGTCTGCCTCATTTTTTATAATTATTGTTAGGGATCATGCATATCAAGCATGCCATATATCTTTTACAAAGTATGTTTTCCTGTTAATTTGCAGGTTTAAATTGGTGGCTGAGTGTGATAAGGTGAAAAGTTTTACCATTCAATGTAAAATCGAATCCCGGTTACTATCGCTTGAAACAACGTATGCATGTTACCTTGTTTACAAACTACCTAAAGATGACTCCATGGTTGATGGTTTGGTACAAATAGATGATCGTGTTGGTAAGGAGAAGCCTTCTGACAAGCTACAACTTGTCGATTTACTTACTCCTACTGATATCCCGGTTATTAGACGACAAGTTGGTGAGTCCCGTGACATCCCATTGAGGCCTCACAAAATAAAAGGCCATCCAAAACTGAGGAAAGATGGTTGGTTGGAAATTCAAATATGGGACTTCAGAACTGGTGCCAGCCATAAATCTATTTCGATGAATTGTCACGTGAAGAGTTATGATAATTGGAATTTTACAGGTCTTCTTGTACAAGGCATTGAGTTTAGGCCCGCTAAAGTTTTCTTCGCGCGGCCTTAAGGATCTCTTACGATTTTTACTTACTGATCCAATTTTGGTACATGCTGAATTTGTGGTCCCAGAATTCTAGACTTTGGAGTAAATGTAACACGGTTATAGCTTCTTTGTTCCGTGAAATATCAGAGATTATGAAATTCCATGAATAAAGTTTAAGGTTGCCTTACAACACAAGTCAAATACCAACATTGCAAAGTCAATATCCCCAAATCTGCCATACATTGTAACTAACGCATTCTTTACATGAAAATATTCATCTACCAGAAATTTTTAATCAAACCCACGGACCAGATTTCCACAAGCTATTATGGCATTCACTTGTGTAAAAAAGTTTGTGTTCTGCATGCTGTTCTGGTCTTATGAACTTGAAAGTTTCTGAAAAGTATCTGTTTTGTGTGCAACCAACGATCATAACAAGTGGTGTCAGTGACCCCTGAAACTCTGAAAGTATGTATGTTTACCTTTAATCTTTATATATATGGTTCATTTCTTGCAATTGATAGAGCCAATATAGCATCATGGAGATTACCTGAAATATGTATGTTCTCAGCATTTTTCATTTCAGTCTATACTTGCTAATAAAGCATCATAAAGGATAATCATATTGGTCAATTTGTGTATGCTGGCATGCGTCTTTTTCTTATCAGAAATATAAGAACAACAATTTGTTTCAATTCTTATCTTATTGAATTCCTAGTTGTTTTGTGAATCAAACTTCATTTGTTAATTGATTTCTAGTTTGATCATATCATACGAAAAACCTACATTTTAAATTTGAGCCTATTATATAAATACTCTATGTTGTAGTTTGAACAAATCACCCTGGGAAGTTTTAACCATCTGACTTCACTTCTCTGCTTGATAGTCTTCTGCAGTTTTTTTTTGGTTAACCATGATTTCCAACCTTTTGGCCGACTGATTCAACCGGTAAATCTTCTAATCTTTTTTTTCTGTTAATTTCTTTGACTAATAAGCAACCTCAAACACCACTGAAATCTCAATCATTTTAAAACAATCAGAATCCGGATAAGCATATCGAATAGTCAACCTTCATCCATAACAAAAAACGGCCAAATCACTCTAAACCAAAATCATTCAAAACTTGAGATGCACCAAAACAGTAGCAAAACTTAAAGGTAACTTACATTCAGCTCTTCAGCCGCAAAGGAAAAAACATACTTTTATTCTCAAATCGAGTATAAACGCCGGCAGGAAAAACGCCGAAAGTAGCAACCCTAACTCTTGTTTAACTGAATCTTAAAACGGAAAAAATTATAATCATATTCTAATCCAATCTACTGTAAAAATATGATTAAACCTTGAGATAAGTGACACTTACCAGCTTGTATCAATTTCATCATCATTCTTCTCTTCGTGATTTCTATAAATTTTTAAGCAACTAATTTCTGGTAGCCAAGATAGTTCTGGAATGTGTTGAGATAAGAGAGAAAGAAGGGATATGTTAACACTGTGTGTCTGGATTCTTCTTTGAAATATAAGGATAATGCTAATTGTACGATGGAACTCATTAGCGATGTTAATTTATGAACAGTTTAACCCCAAACGTTTGTTGGCTAATGGGCTTTTGCCAAACTATCATATTAACACTGTTGGCCCTTTGACTCGTGGTAAAATCACTTTGTGGACCAATAGAAATGCAAGTTAAGCACTAATAAAGAGATTAAGTTTAGTAATTAGTGTCACACCATCTTTACTTATTAGTATATAGTATAATGTAACGCACTCTAAAGAAATACCAAATACCTTGTCTCGTTTGCACTTTTTTTTTTCCTTTTTAGAAAGGCAACCAATCTCGTTTGCATCTTTAAATAGTGCACCAATTTTGTCTCAATTAAAAGCCGCGTGAATATGAAATTAGTGGTTATCTTATTATTTTGATTTGAATACTATCTTACAAATTTTCTTTTGTTTTTGTGGTAGGTCAGTGGATTTCTTTAGTGATGTTTGCTTTATAATTTTATAAGAAATGCCTTTTTTACTAGTGGAAAAAAATGATGGGTTAGGTTTGGACTCATATTTTGCCATTAAAATATTTTATTGCTATATAAAAAGAAGTTATATTACTACTATTGTCATACTATTCAATATAGAGGAATCATTGCATTTCATATGTGATGTTCACACAAGTCCGGTCGATTTATTAATGATTGATACTAATCATACTTGATTCTAAACATTACACTATACACTATATTGTGATAAATATGAATTGCTACGACTTTTTGGGTTTTAGCTCACGACTTTGGGTCATGGCAAAAAGGCCCTATTCTTGTAGTATATTGTGTTTTCGAGGGAAAAGGAAATGTAGACGATTAAAAATGACTAGGAATTGGTCCAAAGCCACCTCCTTAGCTTGGTTCCGAAAAACCAATATATTGGCATTTTATACTGGTTTGTGATTCCTGTATAACAAAACACGGCCAAATCACTCTAAACCAAAATCATTCAAAACTTGAGATGCACCAAAACAGTAGCAAAAATTAAAGGTAACTTACATTCGGCTCTTCAGCCGCAAAGGAAAAAACATACTTTTATTCTCAAATCGAGTATAAACGCCGACAGGAAAAACGCCGAAAGTAGCAACCCTAACTCTTGTTTAACCGAATCTTCAAACGGAAAAAATTATAATCATATTCTAGTCCAATCTACTGTAAAAATATGATTAAACCTTGAGATAAGTGACACTTACCAGCTTGTATCAATTTCATCATCATTCTTCTCTTCGTGATTTCTATAAATTTTTAAGCAACTAATTTCTGTTAGCCAAGATAGTTCTGGAATGTGTAGAGATAAGAGAGAAAGAAGGGATATGTTAACACTGTGTGTCTGGATTCTTCTTTGAAATATAAGGATAATGCTAATTGTACGATGGAACTCATTAGCGATGTTAATTTATGAACAGTTTAACCCCAAACGTTTGTTGGCTAATGGGCTTTTGCCAAACTATCATATTAACACTGTTGGCCCTTTTACTCGTGGTAAAATCACTTTGTGGACCAATAGAAATGCGAGTTAAGCACTAATAAAGAGTTTAAGTTTAGTAATTAGTGTCACATCATCTTTACTTATTAGTATATAGTATAATGTAACGCACTCTAAAGAAATACCAAATACCTTGTCTCGTTTGCACTTTTTTTTTTCTTTTTAGAAAGGCAACCAGTCTCGTTTGCATCTTTAAATAGTGCACCAATTTTGTCTCAATTAAAAGCCGCGTGAATATGAAATTAGTGGTTATCTTATTATTTTGATTTGAATATTATCTTACAAATTTTCTTTTGTTTTTGTGGTAGGTCAGTGGATTTCTTTAGTGATGTTTGCTTTATAATTTTATAAGAAATGCCTTTTTTACTAGTGGAAAAAAATGATGGGTTAGGTTTGGACTCATATTTTGCCATTAAAATATTTTATTGCTATATAAAAAGAAGTTATATTACTACTATTGTCATACTATTCAATATAGAGGAATCATTGCATTTCATATGTGATGTTCACACAAGTCCGGTCGATTTATTAATGATTGATACTAATCATACTTGATTCTAAACAGTACACTATACACTATATTGTGATAAATATGAATTGCTACGACTTTTTGGGTTTTAGCTCACGACTTTGGGTCATGGCAAAAAGGCCCTATTCTTGTAGTATATTGTGTTTTCGAGGGAAAAGGAAATGTAGACGATTAAAAATGACTAGGAATTGGTCCAAAGCCACCTCCTTAGCTTGGTTCCGAAAAACCAATATATTGGCATTTTATACTGGTTTGTGATTCCTGTGTAACAAAACACGGCCAAATCACTCTAAACCAAAATCATTCAAAACTTGAGATGCACCAAAACAGTAGCAAAAATTAAAGGTAACTTACATTCGGCTCTTCAGCCGCAAAGGAAAAAACATACTTTTATTCTCAAATCGAGTATAAACGCCGACAGAAAAAACGCCGAAAGTAGCAACCCTAACTCTTGTTTAACCGAATCTTCAAACGGAAAAAATTATAATCATATTCTAGTCCAATCTACTGTAAAAATATGATTAAACCTTGAGATAAGTGACACTTACCAGCTTGTATCAATTTCATCATCATTCTTCTCTTCGTGATTTCTATAAATTTTTAAGCAACTAATTTCTGTTAGCCAAGATAGTTCTGGAATGTGTAGAGATAAGAGAGAAAGAAGGGATATGTTAACACTGTGTGTCTGGATTCTTCTTTGAAATATAAGGATAATGCTAATTGTACGATGGAACTCATTAGCGATGTTAATTTATGAACAGTTTAACCCCAAACGTTTGTTGGCTAATGGGCTTTTGCCAAACTATCATATTAACACTGTTGGCCCTTTTACTCGTAGTAAAATCACTTTGTGGACCAATAGAAATGCGAGTTAAGCACTAATAAAGAGTTTAAGTTTAGTAATTAGTGTCACATCATCTTTACTTATTAGTATATAGTATAATGTAACGCACTCTAAAGAAATACCAAATACCTTGTCTCGTTTGCACTTTTTTTTTTCTTTTTAGAAAGGCAACCAGTCTCGTTTGCATCTTTAAATAGTGCACCAATTTTGTCTCAATTAAAAGCCGCGTGAATATGAAATTAGTGGTTATCTTATTATTTTGATTTGTATATTATATTACAAATTTTCTTTTGTTTTTGTGGTAGGTTAGTGGATTTCTTTAGTGATGTTTGCTTTATAATTTTATAAGAAATGCCTTTTTTACTAGTGGAAAAAAATGATGGGTTAGGTTTGGACTCATATTTTGCCATTAAAATATTTTATTGCTATATAAAAAGAAGTTATATTACTACTATTGTCATACTATTCAATATAGAGGAATCATTGCATTTCGTATGTGATGTTTACACAAGTCCGGTCGATTTATTAATGATTGATGCTAATCATACTTGATTCTAAACAATACATTTTACACTATATTGTGATAAATATGAATTGCTACGACTTTTCGGGTTTTAGCTCACGACTTTGGGTCATGGCAAAAAGGCCCTATTCTTGTAGTATATTGTGTTTTCGAGGGAAAAGGAAATGTAGACGATTAAAAATGGCTAGGAATTGGTCCAAATCCACCTCCTTAGCTTGGTTCCGAAAAACCAATATATTGGCATTTTATACTGGTATGTGATTCCTGTATAATGTAGCACACGTTCTTATCATTCCAATAATCATTCCCTTGTACCAAAAATACCAAACACGCCCTAAGTGTATGTACTTTGGCTTCTATTCCAATTACTTTTTAGACTTGAGGAAATATCCACGTAAATTTAATAAAAATATTTTCTCTAAATGATGTGTCATTGTAACTATTAGATCTATGGGCAATTAACAAAAAGAAAAAGAAAAGATAGGGAATGTTTTTAAGTTAAGTTTATCATGTCACGTCATTTTGTGAAAACGTTTATGTAAAATCACAAACTCCTTTTATTTACACTTTCTATATATTTTATAACTTATTAGGTGCTCAAGGAATGGACACTGGCTTATCACTTCATTGACACTCACTGCATACATTTGCTTATGAAACACATCAAATTTATAGGCAACGATTCATGGACGTTTATTATATTGGAACATGTTACGTTCGTTATTGTTTTTTACTTTATCTGCACACTTAACTTCTTAATGCATAATTTCTTTTAAAAGAACCCCATGAATCAACGGATCTATAAGCTGGTAAGATAATAGTTGAAAGTTCAAGACAATAAAACTTGTTTATTACTTTATCCGTATGGTCACTTCTCTCTGAGTCGTGTTTCTACTCTATGATCCTAAAAGTTATCCCTAGGATAATGAAAAGTTAACATACCGTCACCCGAATAAAGTAAGATTGTAAATATATAGACTAAGTAGGAATAAGTAGGATAATCGGGGCATTTTTGGGATTTAAAATTTAGTAGTCTCTTTTGAACATTTTGCTACTTTTCAAAGTTAGTAAAAAGAGATGAGGAATTTTCGAATTAAAAAATGTGAGTACATAACATTGCGTGAGGACACGGCAATATCTTAGTCTGGGGGATTTTGGTATGTGTGAAAACAAATACCTTTTATTGACCAAATTAAGACCAAATAAGACCAAAAACCGTCCAAATATGCTATATATGCTGTGTTTTTGTATTTTTGAATATGCAGGTACGGATAGTGAGAAAAGTGGACAAAAGCGCAAGAAAACGGCAAATACAAGCACGAGAATTGGAAAAAGGATCAAAAGCTGAAGCCGGGGAAGGGTGTTTTAATTATGGATCATATTTGAGCATAAAGTGTCAAGATAAGCCTTCCAAGAATCAAAGATTGTCAAGAACAGCCCTTGGTTCAATTTTACAAAAATGGCAGAATAAATCCCTTGATTTTACAACTTGGCACATTTTACCCCTAAACTTTTAAATCTACTTACACTAAATCCTAAACTACTACTAAACCCAAAAATCTGCCAAATCCCTATCCCACCAAGCCCAGGCCCATTCCCTTATTTAATATAACCCAGCCTACACAAATAACCCAAGTCAAATCCATTAATAACCCGGGTCAACACAACCAAAAAGAGGCGCCTTTTTACCTTTGAGTTACTGTGCTTCTTCCCCACCACATTCACCCCATTTTACCTCAATACAAAACCTCGAACCTTCTGGATATTTGTGCCAACATGTTAGAAGCTATCTTGTCACTGCCTACGTGGACTATTGGAGCTATCTAATTGGATGGAATATGATAGAAATCAACCCCGGGGTCTAGAATCATGAAGAGGAGGACTAAGTGGGTGGGATCTTCTGGGAGCTTCTCAAGATAAACTCTAGCTCCTCCCTTGGCCTATATAAAGGTGCCCTGCTCATTGGTTGGAACCGTGTAGTGTAGGTGTAGTTTAGGAGTAGGAGTAGTGTAGGTTTTAAGAGTCAAAATTAGGGTTTAATTTAATGTTCTCATGTAATGTTTAATGTTTTCCTAGTGTAATCCGTTTCTTAAATTAATAAAAGTCATTGTTTCTTTCAAATAAAAATAAATAAATAAAATTACATAGTGGTATAAGCTGTCACAAGCTCAAATTCCACTCTCATAAGCTCGTAAAAGCTTTTCAGTAGCTTTGGTGAGTTTATTTTGAGTTTCCATCAGTCCGGAAGCCTTATTCCATTTCCTAGCCGATTTACAAGTAAGTTTTCCTTTTAGCTTTCTTTCTTTACTCTATTCTTAGTATAATTCCTGTTCTTGTAGCTTAGAATTGCTTAGGGTAGCTTATTTTGCTGTTCATGTGCTTTTACATGTTCTAGTGTAGTCTTGAATTCCCACTGCCCTTATATTGCCAAAACTACAATCTTGTGTTCTTGTTGTTAGTTGCTGCACTCTAGTGTTTACGTAGCCTTAAAAAAAGTTAAGTAATCAGATTTGATCCTTAGGTTGGTGTCGTTAAGCTTAATTAGTAAAAACATAGTATAATTAGCTAGTTATAGGGGTGTTTGGGTTAAGGCCAGTTTAGGTTGTTCTAGTTGTTAGTTTGTTAATCTTTCTGCATTAGTAATCTATATTATGCTAATATAGGTTAGACAAGGCATTAAATCAGTAAGTTAAAGGTAAAAAGTCAAAATTCCCTTGAAGGCTCAATTCTGTGTTCACTCTTGATTATGTGCAACTGTGATCTTGTGACCTGATAGATTTAGGGTAGATTTAAGTGTCATAAGTGTTTTAATAGCTTATAGTTACATTTAGGACAAGATTTGATCAGTAGAAACTTAGAAAAGTCAACTTAGGATTGTCATTTGAAAGTCAAAGTAGGATAAAAAGTGCTTTAGACCATCTGATCTAGTGGAATTTTTAGGCATCATTTGATTTGCAAATTGGTTAAGAGTGCTTGTAGTGATAGCTTATAGTTCAAACATTAACATACATCAAGCTCAATCAATCTCATGAACAATTGGTGGTTAAAAATTAATCCACAAAGTAGCCCAGTCACCTGTTCTTTATGGGTATGCAGTTTGTGGAGACCTAATCTAGGGTTACTTTAGGCAAGCAATTGAGGTCTAAATTTAGGGATTTTTGCATTTTTGTGTTGTCTCCTGGGTGGTCTAGCTTTTGCCCCCTTAATCTCCCAAAAATTGGCTTATTAGAGTGCTTATTTATAAGCTAGAAGTAGCGTGTTGGGCTGTTTTGTTGTGCAATTTGCTCATTGATTATCTAGCTTACGGCCTAGGCTTATTTGAGCTTTTTGAGTTTAATTAAGTTTGTTTAGGTATATTACACCCTACCTGAGCTTTTGGTGCAATTTGGTGTAAAAGTGCTTATTCTAAGGCCTTATTCCAACTGCTTATTAGCCCAAACAGCTTATTAAAGTGTAATTTTTAGGTAATCTTATTTTTCCAAGGCTTAGAATAATATTTTAGAATTTTGATAAAATTTTTAGATTTTCCCAAGCTCATTTAGTATTTTTAATAATTAAAACTAGTTTTTAAGTACTTTTAAATCCTTTTTAATTAATATAAATTCATAAAAAGTCCAAAAAATATTTTTCAGTTTTAAAATTAGTTTTATAATATTTTAGATTTTTCTAAATTAATTTTTCATTTTTCTTAATTATTTGCATTTTTAATATATTTTAATATTTAAAATAGTTTTTAAATAATAATAATTAAATAAAAAGTTATAAAAATAATTTTAATTTTCTAAAAAGTTTAAATTTATATTTAGGCCCTTTAGGAATTTATTTTTGCATTTAGGACTTAAGTTTCCCGTAGTTGCCTTAGAAATCCCGAGATTAGCTCGGGAATTTAGCGTTTTAATTTCCCGTTTACGTTTAGGACTTACTTGTGCTCTCTTACGTGTTTTTACTTGCTTCTATATTATTTGTAGTTTAATTGTAGCTTAGGGTTCCCCATAAACCCCACACATTCACTTCACAAATCACGACACGAACCAACGAACTCCATTCAACCTTCGTTGGGAAATATGACCCGGGGATACATATTTACCCTTGCTATCCTCGGAGATACTTATATACTATATATTGTGTGTATTAAATCAAAATGGCGCCGCTGCCGGGGAAGGCTTGAAACGATGCGTCGATTCCGTTTGATGTTGTTGTGATCCTTCCTCGGAAGTTTCGTATTTTCGTTATATTATAAAAAAACACATAAATAGAATAAATAAAAACACTTGTAGAAAGTGTTTTTCATATAAAAAAAATACAAAAATAAAATAAACATCGTCACTTTCTTTGAAAGTGTTGTAAACCGTGCCCAAAAAACAACAAAACAAATCGTGAAATTAGTCGTTACTTGGATTACTTTGAGATTACAACTGAATAAACAGGGTTCTAGGGAAGTCTTGACATTAAATTGCAGACTGAGTGAGGCGGGTTTTTAAGCATCTTCGGAGCACCTTTGCCTCTCCGCCCCGCTGCGCGTAATTTCATGGGAAACAGTTGCGGTTAACGTAACGGTTACCAAAAAGAACATAAAATAAAGTATTTTTGTTTTGTTTTAATACGTAAAAAACCCAAAAAATAATTTTAACCTCCAAGTTGATTTTGATTTTATTTTTCCTTTTCTTCTTTGTTTACGAAAACATAAAAATAATCTTCTTATCCTCTTATCCGTATAATTCTTCTTCTTTAATCCTCTAAAACCGTTTAATTCTATCTATCTCTCCCTCTTGTGTTTAATTCTTATGGATCCAATTTGTGTTAATTGTGGAGAACCGTTCTTTGAAGGTTCTTGTGTTTGGTGTACGTGCGAACAATGTGGTAGTGATATTCATGACAGCGTTTGTTGGTTTTGTAACTCTCCCGAGTATGTTCAAAGATCAATCCTTCAACGTTCCCGATTATTATCCAACACCACCACCACCTTCGTTCACTTGCTTTAACTGTGGAAATCCATCCGACGAAGGATTACTTTGTGGACAATGTATTTGTAATCAATGTGGATACACGAATTGTATGTGTTACGTCCCGAGTGCTGAAACGTCTTACGCTTGACTATGCTCAAAACTATTAATACGAGTTTTGCTGAAGTTAGAAGGAAAACAAAACTCGTATGAGCAAGTACCGTATTACAATGGTGATTCATTTCAAAGTTCGTCAAATTTTGAAAATTGTGGGGAATCGTTTGATAATTCTTATTTTGAGCCTAATTCATGTTACGATTCTTACGGTTTTAACCAATCCCCACAAAATCCCGCCAATTTTCAAATTTCAGATGAAGTTATTGAGGAAATGAAATCCCTTGGTGAGATGTTACGAAAGTAGGCGGATAATCGTGATACGCATACTCCCGAGCCTCGTGAGAAGTCTATTGCAGAGTTACTTGCTGAAGAGAGAGAGCGTCTAATCCTTATAAATCTTTTATCTACTATGATTCCGACGACGATGATGAGAAATCGGCAGAAGAGTTTGTGGGGAACCCTAAGCTTAGAAAAGTTTGACTTACCTCCTCTTGACAATTTTAATGATCATGTTGAAATATTCTCCGATTCCGACAATGACGATTCTTTATCTTGTGGAGACATCGAATATGTTGAGGAAGTACCTTCTGAGCTCGTCAGCTTAGAAGAAGATAATGAAGAGAATGATGACAATGAAATTTAAGATGAAGCTCTTCGTGAGAAATTATCTAACGTTTATCTTCTCATTTCTAAAATCGATGCATTGAATAATCCTCCGACTTCTTCTCCTATACCCGTTATGGATAGTGAAGTTTTACCCGAGCTTGAAATTTTTCGATTTGAAGAGACGAGTAGTGGCAGTCCCACTATTCATGCTGATATCTCTCTTCCGGATTACGAGTGCTTTCATTTTGAGATCGACTCTTTACCTATTTCCGATAATC